>CAUYLG010040418.1:0-134337 GCA_963573385.1 Cacajao melanocephalus
TTAAATTAAAAACCCTCCATGTATTTTTTCATTTTTAAAAAATTCAATCTAAAAAAAAACATCAATTCAATTTTCTGTCCTTACATTTTTTTTTTTTTTTTTTTTTTTTTTTTTTTTTTTTTTTTTGAGACCGAGTCTCCCTCTGTTGCCCAGACTGGAGTGCAGTGACATGATCTCTGCTCACTACAACCCCCACCTTCTGGGTTCAAGTGATTCTCCACCTCAGCCTCCTGAGTAGCAGCTGAGATTATAGGCGTGCGCCACCATGCCTGGCTAATTTTTGTATTTTTTAGTAGAAACGGAGTTTCACCATGTTGGCCAGGCTGGTCTTGAACTCCTGACTTCAAGTGATCCACCCACCTCGGCCTCCCAAAGTGCTGGAATTACAGGCATGAGCCACCGCGCCCAGCCTTCTTTGTGTTTCTTAAAGTAGTATGATACATGACTCTCCCAATTCCATATCTGGTTAGATGCCTGCACCAACTAGTGAGACGGATAACTCAGAGTATAACTATGGGTTTTCAAGCAAAGAAACATAGGAAAGATCTGAACCTGTAATTGTTAACTCTGCCAAAAATAGGAATATAGAAATTTCTTGAAAATGCTAATCTTCATTCTCATTACCCGTCTTCAAAAGGTTTATGTATGGCTCCAAATTAATAGACTTGCCTTATTTACATTTTGATTTGCCAATCCTCAACTTAATAAAATTGCATATTAACAAATATTTTATAACCACAAATTACATTTCAAATTATTTACTTGCCACCTTTTAATAAATTGAGTACTCTTTTCCGGAGGAGCCTTTTTGGAGCTTGAAAAAAGCCCTCTCAGCAGGGTAACAGGAAGACCCCCTCCTCCAGCCAAAAGAGTCCCACTGAGCCCCTGCTGGTGAGAGAGGGTGTTGGAAGGGATGTGAGAGGCAGAAAGACTGGCTGCTGGCTGTAGCTCCTCCCTTCCACCCCCACCTCCTCCCCAGAGACTAGGAGAGAATGCCAGTGCGGGTCCATTGCCCTTATTCTCTTGGTCCAGTCCTGCTAACCAGGGAAAGTGAAGAGCTGGCTGGTCCTCTGCATGCCAGGAACCTACCAGGAGGGCTCTCAGTTTCCTCCCTCCCTCCTTCTGTGGGACCCTCTTAGAGAAAAATCTTCTGCTTCTTTCCGGAAATAGCTTTTTTCATGGATCTGGGCAGTGGAGAGAAGATATGACTGTATCTTTTCTTGCTAAAACGTAGTTACATGGGTAATTGAGTGCCTAGAGCAGAAGAGATATCAGGGTGTTGACAGGGCGGTGTCCAGATTAGAAAGGTTCTTTCCACAGCACAGCATCTGCTTTTTTTTTTTTTTGACCTCATCAGGTAGAGATGCCCATCAGTTAACCTGATTCCTGTGCCCTCATATGGGGGAGAGTCAAACTTCTAATTGAAGAATGACATACATTCAGAAAAGTGCACAGATTGTAAGTATACATCTCAAAGAATTTTCACAAATAGGAGCACTCATGTAACACACATCCAGGTCACGTTTATCATTTTATAATGACGTTTCTTTCCTGATGATAAAAGCACTTGTAAGAAGTTTGGAAAATGCAGCAAAGTATAATACCTGTACCCCAAAATGAGTACTGACAGTGTTTCGGTCTGTTTCCATTCTCTCTGTCTCTCCCTCTCACATACACAGATACACACGTGTCTATAAATACACTCACGCAGGAACAGAACCTCTGAAACTTTATGCATGTGTGCACAAACACACAGCACTTTTATTAAATATTTGCACTAAATGACATACAGATTTTTAGATGTTTCACGCTGTGATCGTTGGCTTCAGCACCAGAAGGGCAGAGAAAGAAAGGGAAACTGAAAACCATCTGTCTTTTCATTTGGTAACAGGAAAAAGGGGCTTTTTGTGGGGGAGGAGATTGAAATAAATGGCTGACATATAAATAAGGATGATTCATAGATTTTATTTATCCAGTATTTTCCATCTCCATGAAAACTAAGCACTGATGATAGAAAGTTCAGAAACTTCTGGGGAGAGAAGCTTTTCTTGTAGAGCAGAGGTGAGACATCAATGAAGACTTTTTTGGCTACTCCCTGGAGCTGAACCCCTCTGGGCTGCAGTTCCACTTTGCCAGAAGACCAACTTTCCTTTCTTTTTCTTTTAATTAGCTCTCTTGGAGATAGCAAAACAGACTAACTGTAGCAACTCTTGTTTTAACAAAAGGAAGCTGAGTCAAAACGCTGGAAATGAGCCCGGTGGTTTTGTGAGTTGCTGCAAAGTGATCTTCCCCGTTACTACTGAAATGGAAGAAATGAGGCCTCCGTGGTGCTGGTTGCTTTGGTCCAGCTGAGTTTCCTGCACACATTGTCAGGAGAGAACAGTTGGCACCAGCTTCCCGTTGCTATTGGTTGTGCAGGATGTGTTCTCCATCTGCCTCCTGGCTGGCCGATGGCTCAGCTTCTAAGTGGCATTGGGGAGCAGGGAGACTTTCATGGCATTCCTTGTGTTGAATCAAAGCTGCCTCTTTCAGAACTGCTCCTTCCTTCCTTCCTTCCTTCCTTCCTTCCTCCCTCCCTCCCTCCCTCCCTTCCTTCCTTCCCTCCCTTCCTCCCTTCCTTCCTTCCTTCCTTCCTACTTTAAGCTCTGGGGTACATGTGCAGAACGTGCAGGTTTGTTACACAGGTATACACGTGCCATGGTGGTCTGCTACATCCATCCCCCCATCATCTACATTAGGTATTTCTCTCAATGCTATTCCTCCCCTGTCCCGCCAACCCCTGACAGGCCCTTGTGATGTTCCCCTCCCTGTGTCTGTGTGTTCTCATTGTTCAACTCCCACTTATGAGTTAGAACATGCAGTGTTTGGTTTTCTGTTCTTGTGTCAGTCTGCTGAGAATGATGGTTTCCAGCTTCATCCATGTCCCTGCAAAGGACATGAACGCATCCTTTTTTATGGCTGCATAGTATTCCATGGTGTACATGTGCCACATTTTCTTTATTCAGTCTATCATTGATGGGCGTTTGGGTTGGTTCCAAGTCTTTCCTCTTGTAAACAGTGCCACAATAAACATATGTGCGCATGTGTCTTTATAGTAGAGTGATTTAAAATCCTTTGGGTATATAGCCAATAATGAGATTGCCGGGTCAAATGGTATTTCTAGTTCTACATCCTTGAGGAATCATCACACTGTCTTCCACAGTGGTTGAACTAATTTACACTCCCACCAACAGTGTAAAAGCATTCCTATTTCTCCACCTCTTTTCCAGCATCTGTTGTCTCCTGATTGTTTTAATAATCGCCATTCTAACTGGCGTGAGATGGTATCTCAATGTGGTTTTGATTTGCATTTCTCTAATGACCATTTTTTTAAAAAAAAATTTTGTTTTCTTACATACTTGTCACTTGAGTTATCACATATATGGAAAATTATTGGACTTTTTGTATTTGTAAAATGTCTTCTCAGATCGCTCCTTTTTCCTTTCTTGTTAAAAACAGGTTCACAGACAGTATGAAGTGGCCTTTCTGTTTACGTGTGTTCTTGTTGTATTGTCTTTGCAGTCGAAATCAACTGTCCGCCCTGCCTGCCTGCCTGTGTGGTCTGCCTCTCAAAGTCTTAATCGCAAGTAACAACAAACTTGGATCATTACCAGAAGAGATAGGTCAGCTCAAACAGTTAATGGAGTTGGTATGTTACTGATTTTTAAGATGCTCTTTTTTGTTGGTTGACTGATCATAGCCTGTCAAGGGTATTGAGAAAAACTTTTTGCTACAGTTGGACAAGGTGTAGCCTCTGTTGTTTGAGGGCAGGTATATGGTAAAGACATTAAGTGGGGAGAGGAACAGCTTTGAAACTTTGCTGTGACAGACACAGTCCCTGGAATTTAAAGGCTTCCTGTAATTTACAGCTCCTGAAGTTTGAAGGATTTGCAGTTTCTGAGGTTTATGGGCAATCATGTTGTAGTTAGATGTTTTTTTTCAGATTGCATATAAATTTATGAAAAATTACCGATAAACTGGCAAAATAATCTACAAAGAAGTTAGTAGGTCACACTTCATGAAGATATAATTAAGTCAGAAGATAGAACAGGGTGCTCTGATTCTGTTGAGATTTTAGAAATCATTGTTCCAAATCGATGTAACTTTAAAATGTGACCGTGTCTCCAGGGATAGAAAAGAAGAACAAATTATAGATGAGCAGCGATGGATTATAAATGAGAAGCACTGTTCTATTTCAGCTGTTTCACTACTAATTTAAGTTTACCTTTTTTCTAAGTTGGGAAAGAATGAATCCTTTCTAAACGTCCATTGAGCTAACATAGGTGAAGGAAGAGGCAGGAATTAGCAGTCAGGCTGAAAGGTAATAGTCTTCATTTATCCTCCAAGCGTGGGTTTATTCCATCCCGACCTTGTGTCAGGCACAGGGCTTGATGTGATTAAAGGGCACAGTACCTGTCTTCTAGTAGATTCCAGTCTAGAATGTGGATGGTCGATAAGTTTCATTTTTTTGTGCCAACTCCTCTGGGGCTACCTGGGGCACCATGGTGCTGGACTGTGAGGCCCAGATAGAGAATACTGCGATTGCTTAGTCATGTCTGCAGTGGGATTGGGCTGGGAGAGTGATGATGCCCATGTCACATACGTGTCAACTTTGACTTTAATATAGAAATGAATAATTGCTATGGAAAGGCATTTGAGCTATAGAAAGTATCTTTTGCATGGATGATTTGATAGCATTGTCCAAAACTCATTCCATCTAGCTCACATGCAGGGGTCAATCAGATCACTTACTATAAAAACATTTGGTCACAGATCATGAGTGACTAGGACAAGACACTGGAATGGTTTGAAGGAGCGTAGCCGCAGTTCATTTTTCTGCTCAGCTTTTTCTCTTCCATACAACAGCAGGGGTTGCCCAAGTTTCAGTGTTTTCCCAGGTAAAGCACCTAACAAGAGACCTACTAGCATCTCTCATCCCTGGGTTCTAAGTGAGAGGTAAGATCTGGTCTGATGTCCTCCCCTGACTGAGTCTGCTGTGCCCAAGGCACATAGTCTCACTGCTCAGATGTGGCCATTAGGTTGCTACCAAAGCGGGTAATTCTGAAAGAAGACAGATATTAATTTGAGCAGACACTGCCCACTCCCCCACTGCCCCATCCCCTCAAGTTTCTATTACAAGGAGCATGTATACGAGGTAGGGAATGATTAATTAATTCAGTCTTGGGGTTGTGAAAGGTTTGGAAGAGAAGAGACCTTTGAGAGGTCCCTTAAATAACCCCTGTGGGATTTCCTAGGAGGAAAAAGGAAGTTAGGGACAGGGACAAGGAAAGCATTCAAGGAGAAGGGCCAGCTTGTGCAAAGGCAATGCATCCTAGAAGTCCATGTTGTGCTTGTTAATCCTGCTGGGGTCTGGGTAGATAGAATGAGGCTGGGCTTGCCATCCTCATGCCCACTGCCTTAGATTTAGGCCACAGGCAACTCCTTCACCGGGCATTTGACGCCCTCTGTGGTCAGGCCCCTGCTCGCCTTTTCAGGTTCATCTCTTGACCCTGGCCCCTTCGCTCTCCGAGTTCCTGCCCTCTGGGAATGCACCTTGTTCATTTTCACTTCTGGACTTGTTCACATATCACTCTTTCATCGTGGGCCGTGTTTCCTCCCGTCTCCTTTCTTGATTAGTTCTTAGCCAAGTTAGATCTCACTTCATCCAAAAAGCCTTCTCAGATCTTCTAAGCCTGAGTTAGGTGCTCCTAAGGAAAGCACTCTATATTTATTACTGAATTTTCCTAGCATCACGGTTTTCTTACTAGGCTTTCTCTGTGCCAGCTCCCCCCACACCCTGAAAGCTAATTACTTGCTGTTGCATCCCAGGTGCCTGGCACCTGATAGGCACTCAGCAGATGCATGCTGAATGTTACTGTTGAATGATGGAAGGTGAACCTGGAAAGATGGCTGGGGCATATTGTGAAGACCCTCAGGTGCTGTGCCTGGATGGGGTTGGCAGGTAGGAAGACTCAATCTTGCTGTCCACGTAAGTCAGAAGGTGCCATTTTAACTGGTTCTAGGAAACAAAAGATTTCCTATATGAAAGCTTTGGATGAAAGTGACGATCATATGCTGCTTCTTTTTCTTTTAGTAACTTCATTTAGGTATCTGATAGCCACAGAATCCATGGTTGCTAAAATTTGGGTTAGGACTTGCAAATACAATATGAATAACAATTTTTAAAAAATAAAACAGACTTTTTTTTTTTTTTTTTTTTTTTTTTTTTTGAGATGGAGTCTTGCTCTATTGCCTAGGCTGGAGTGCAGTGGCACGATCTCGGCTAACTGCAAACTCCGCCTCCTGGGTTCAAGCAATTCTCCTGCCTCAGCCTCCCGAGTAGCTGGGATTACAGGCACGTGCCATCCAGCTAATTTTTGTGTTTTTAGTAGCGATGGGGTTTCACCATGTTGGCCAGGCTGGTCTCGAACTCCTGACCGCATGATCCGCCCGCCTCGGCCTCCCAAAGTGCTGGGATTACAGGCATGAGCCACCGCGCCCAGCCCAGACTTTTTATTTTAAGAGCAGTTTTAGGTTCACAGCAAAACTGAAAGAAAGATACAAAGATATCCCTCATACCCTCCACACATGCAGAGTCGCCCCTGTCATCAACATTCTCCACCAGAGTGGTACATTTGTTACAATCTGTGTACCTATTCCAATGCATCAGTGTCACCCAAAGTCCATAGTTTACATTAATGTTCACTCTTGGTGTTGTACATTTCACAGGTTTGGGTAAATGTATAATGACGTGTGTCTATTTCACTACCCTACAAATCTTCTGTGTCATCCCTCCCTCTTCCTTAACCCAAGCAACCACTGATCTTTACTGTCTCTATAGTTTTCCCTTTTCCAGGATGTCAAATAGTTGTAATCATATAGTATGTAGCCTTTTCAGATCGGCTTCTTTCACTTGATAATATGCATTTAAGTTTCCTCCATGTTTTTTCATGGCTTGATGGCTCATTTTATTTTTTTAGTGCTGAACAGTATTCCACTGTCTGCACAGTTTATCTACGCACATCCTGAGGGACATCTTGGTGGCTTGCAAGTTTTGCCAATTATAAATAAAGCTGACAAGTTGATTTCTTTTTTCATTATTTTGGTTCCCGTGCAGATGGGTGGCACATGGTTGAGATCAGTCTTCTGGAACTTTGTTGCACTGATAGGTGCTTCTGTCTCATGAACCTTGGGCATAAGTGACACACATGCCATCCATCACCTGTGCTCTAGAGCTCTGTGGACCAGCCCATCTGTTAGCACGTGGCACATGTGCTGAACCTGAGAGTCAGCCCCATACCAGAGCAGGGCTTTCCTCAAATATCCTTTGTTAGCTGCGGGGCTGACATGTGTAAGCAGCATTGTCTCCGGCATCAGGACACACTGGCTGTTGGGTGGCTATAAGGGTCACCCCATTCTTTTCTTGGGCACCCTGTCCTGGGCCCAGCTCTAACTAGGGCTGCCCTGTAACCTAGTGACAGCACTGTCTTCACCTGGTTCTTGTGTCTTTTCTCTACCAGCAATAACTGTTGAACCCACAAGTTCCAGGATGGTAGAGCCATAGGGGATTGTAAAAGGCATTTAGTCCAAACGTCAATGAAGAAACCCAGGGCAGAAAGACAGCGTATGACCTATGGAAGGTCACCTTGGCATAGTTAAATTGTAACATAAGCTGAAACACCCTCACCCAGCACAGTCCTGTGGAAATATAATGTAAGCAGTAGATGTGATTTTGAAAGTACTGGTAGAATAAGTGGGTGTCGAACGATGAGAACACATGGACACAGGGAGGGGAACATCACACACTGGGGCCTGGGGAGTCGGAGGGGGGCAGCTAGGGGAGGAATAGCAGGGGGTGGGGGGATTGGCAAGGGATAGCATTAGGAGAAGTACCTAATGTAGATGACGGGGCGATGGGTGCAGCAAACCACCATGGCATATGTATACCTATGTAACAAACCTGCACGATCTGCACATGTACCCCAGAACTTAAAGTATAAAAAAAAAAGTACTGGTAGATACATTTACAAAAAAGAAGCAAGTGAAATTAATTGTTATAATATTTACTTAACCTAAAATAGCCAAAGTATTATTATTTCGACACATATAATGTAAAACATATTAATGAGATATTTTAGATGCTTTTTTTCATGCTAAATCTTTGAAATCCAGTGTGTACGTAGCTCTGAAAGTGTATCGAGGATTGGACTGGTGGCCACCCTCCTGGATATGGCAGCTCTGTCGCCTGTGCTCTTTCCGCTCTCCTGCCCGTGTGTGAGCAAGCATGATGTTTGGAAAAAAGCATTTACTTATGAAGTTGGTAAAAATTTAGTAAGTGGTCATTATTTAACCACAAAGAGGGACTGGCTTTGCTTAAGGTCACAGTCTAAAAAAAAAAGATAATTTTCCATCCATTCTCTCTTATCTTTCATATCTTTTTGCTTAGAATAGTAGTGTTGCTATAGGTAACCGTATCAGATTATTTTTAGCTATCAATTGGAAAAAAAAAATTCCCTGGAGGGCCAGAAGTAAGTTTAAAATTGCCGTTGGAGGCTTCTGTTTTGCAGTCACAAAGTAACCAACTTGTTACACGATTCGGGAGCGCTCCAGCATTCAGAATACTTGAAGCCATCTAGAGCTTCCAGTGCTGAGACAGTGTCTCAGCTTATTAGGCTCTAAGTGTTGTTAGTTAACTATTTTAGAAGAAATATTTAAAAATTTTTCACATCTAACTAAGAGTATTACAAATGTATTATTATTATTTTTTTGAGATGGAGTCTCACTCTGTCACCCAGGCTGGAGTACCGTGGCACAATCTTGGCTCACTGCAGCCTCCGCCTCTTGGGTTCAAGCAATTCTCCTGCCTCAGCCTCCCAAGTAGTTGGGACTACCAGCGTGTACCACTGTGCCCAGCTAACTTTTTGTATTTTTAGTAGAGATGGGGTTTCACTATGTTGGCTAGGCTGCTCTTGAACTCCTGACCTCAAGTGATCCACCCACCTTGGCCTCCAAAAATGCTGAGATTACAGGTGTGAGCCACCATGCTCGGCCAGAATTGTGAACGCTCTTTTCTTCTAAGTGTGAATGAACATTCCAGAGTCAGCAGTCACTTAAAAACAAAAACAAAAACAAAAAACAAAAAACTTTAGCCATCTGTAAGAAAGCAGTTGTTCTTTCTAATCTGTGAAAGAAATTGGAGTTGGAAAACGATGTCTTATCTTTTTAAATATATTAGAATTATATACGATTTTTTTAAAAGCATACTCATTCAGTCATTGCCTTGTCTTGCCATTTGAGATTGTGGGGGGGAATGTCAAAAAGCAGTTATTCCCCCTCCCATGAAGAAGCCGCAAAGAGACACTACTGAGATGTCCTTTCCTTGACTCAACGAGAGGCCAGGTTGTATTTCCATCCACATTGTTTCAGGTGCAGGAAAACTTACGGAATCATCTCTCCATGGAGCTGGCCCCTCCAGGGTCATTTCAGATGGGAATGATCTGGAATTTTCTGACCTCCTTGGCTGCTCTGAATGACTTCTATATGCTCTGTTGCTTCACTGCTGTAGCAGTATGGATAGCTTGCATTTACATCTCTCTGCCTGTGCTTTCTATAAGGGGAAGAGATAAAACATTCACATTTACTGAGCACCTGCTGTATACCAGACATTCTGTTAGGTATATGACATGTATTATTTCATATAGTCTTGAAATAACTCAGCAAGGTAGGTATCATTTTTATATTTCACAAGTAAGTTTCAGTTTTAGAATTATTTACCCAAAGCCACGAGGCTATGAAGAGGTAGAGCTAGAGTCCAAACCAGATTTTTATATATATATATATATATATATATATATATATATATATATATATATTTTGAGACAGAATCTTGCTCTGTTGTCAGGCTGGAGTGCAGTGGTGTGATCTCAGCTCACTGCAACCTCTGCCTCCTGGGTTCAAGTGATTCTCCTGCTTCAGCCTCCTGAGTAGCTGGGACTACAGGTGCCAACCACCATGCCTGACAAATTTTTGTATTTTTAGTAGAGATGGGTTTCACTGTGTTGGCCAGGAAGGAAGGTCTTGATCTCTTGACTTTGTGATTCGCTTGCATTGGGCTCCCAAAGTGCTGGGAATACGGGCGTGAGCCACTGTGCCTGGCCAAAATCAGGTTTTTTAATTAGCGTCCAGACCACAATACACCACTGTCTCCTCACCTAAACTGTAAGCCCCTCATAGAGTGAGACAGTGATTTTTTTCTTTGGAGTTCCCTGATTTAACTCCTAGTGGTTTTTCCATTAAAGTTGTGGGAGGAAAATGTTACCAAAAAAAGAAAAAAGGTTTGGTACAAGTGGTCAATGTCTCACTAATGTTTTGTTACTGTGGAACCAAGAGTCAGAAGGAGTCTTTAGACTTGTGTTGGCTAAATCTCATTTTACTCATTAAAACCTTGTTGCATATTGAAAACATGGTTCTTTTACTGCTAAATCATGCCTGATAGATGAGGTATATTTGTTAAGAGATGCCGTATAAATGCCATGTGTTATAATTAACAGGCAGCTGCAAAAACAAGCACACTGTTAGAACACAATAAAATTGAGAGCCTTTTATGGGGCATTTGCCAAAGATCTGCGCGTTTTCTCACTGGTTCCCTGTACATGGTGACATGCAGTGGTCCAGAGATGGTCTGTCTCTCACGTGTTTTTTTCCTCAATTCAGTCCTCTCTGAAGTCATGCAGCGTCTGAAAATCGTGTCTTCTAGCTCTTACCTTCACATCAGAGAACGCAGTATCACTGATTTAAAACCTGCTTTTATAATCAAAACGGTCACAAGGCCTGGCTCAAGTAATGACTAGTTGGAAGGTGCATTTCCTGGCCTTGAATGGATACGCAATTTTTTGTCCTTTTTTCATGAAATGTTTGGTTATGCGGAGAGTCTGGATTCAAGGATTGATAAAGACACGCGAGGTATTGTGCAGCTGCTGAGGAAAATCTCTTCTTCATTTTTTGCACAGGCAGTGTTCCAGTCTCTGAGGGAGATAATGGTGGAGGCATAAATTCACGAGCTCGTCTTGCTGTTTGTCCATTCATGGTCTCTGGAGATGCCTCCTAACCTGTGGTTTCTGTGGCATGATTGGAAACCGGGGCTTGCTCAAGGCCCTCTGTGCTTCCATTTCTGCCTTTCCTCTGAAGAGCAGTGGGGTAGGCCATGTGTTTGTAAATTTAGGAGAACTGTGCAACAGAGTTTTGCCCTTTTAAAAGACACTGGCATTAAATGGTGATAATTTGTCATCCCAGAACTTTCTTGAGAAAGTTTCAAGTTTAAATGAACACTTTTTTTTTTTTTTAAGACAGTGAGTTCTGACCACAGGCATTGAGGGTTTTTTACCATTAAGAAATCAAAATTGACATTTCCCAGTTAGTTATGTATCTGTGTTTCAACCAAAATCATTTCGTTATTTCTAATTAGTAAATGGACTTTCCTGGTGTTGAAGGATAATTAGAATTATTTAATCCTTACCTCTTCTTTTGATAGAGACACAGAGAGAGTAAGACATTTACCTAAAATTACACAGTGAGTCATGCAAAATGCACTTCCACAAAAGAGGATGACTACATGATAGGAGGCTAGTTGTTAGTAGCTTGCAGTTTCTGTCGGAATGTTTGCATTTTATTTAATTAAATAAAAAGCTAGATTTCTTACAAAAATACAGCTCAAGCTATATTACCATACTAAGTTTTTGAAAACCTGAGTATCAGGATAAGGTCACTTGTATGAATACTACCTGCAGTTCCACTGTGTGGCCTGGTCTTACTGGAACTCTTCTCTAACCAAGATCATCTTCTCTAACCTGGATCGTCTTCTCTAACCAAGATTGTCTTCTCTAACCTAGATCGTCTTCTCTAACCCAGATCATCTTCTCTAACCTAGATCATCTTCTCTAACCCAGATTGTCTTCTCTAACCTAGACCGTCTTCTGTAACCTAGACCGTCTTCTCTAACCCAGATGATCTTTTCTAACCTAGATCATCTTCTCTAACCCAGATCGTCTTCTCTGACCTTATCTAACCCAGATCGTCTTCTCTAACCCAGATCATCTTCTCTAACCTTCTCTAAACCAGATCGTCTTCTCTAACTTAGACCGTCTTATCTAACCTAGACCATCTTCTCTAACCCAGATCGTCTTCTCTAACCTAGACCGTCTTCTCTAACCTAGACTACCTTCTCTAACCCAGACCGTCTTCTCTAACCCAGATCGTCTTCTCTAACCTAGACCATCTTCTCTAACCTAGATCGACTTCTCTAACCTAGATCGTCTTCTCAAACCTAGATTGTCTTCTCTAACCAAGATCATCTTCTCAAACCTAGATCATCTTGACACAGTACACAGTATTTACACTGGTTTTCTTTTCTTTCTTTTTTTTCTTTTTTTGAGACAGGGTCTTACTCTGTAACCCAGGCTGGAATGCAGTGCCATGGTCAAAGCTCACTGCAGCCTTGACCTCAGGCTCAAGCAGTCTTCCCACCTTAGCCTCCCAAGTAGCTGGGACCACAGGTGCATGCCACCATGCCCAACTGATTTTTTAACACTTTTTCTTTTGTAGAGTCAGGGTTTTCTCATGTTCCCTAGGCTGGTCTAAAACTCTAGAGCTCAAGTGATCTGCTGACCTCAGCCTTCCAAAGTGCTGGGATTATAGGGATGAACCATCATACCTGGCCTATGTTGGTTTTCATTAGACATCATTCCTTAAAAAAATACTTCTAATTGGTTGGGCGCCGTGGCTCACGCTTGTAATCCCAGCACTTTGGGAGGCCAGGGTGGGTGTATCACCTGAGGTCAGGAGGTCGAGACCAGCCTGGCCAACATGGTGAAACCCTGTCTCTACTAAAAATACAAAAAAAAAAATTTAGCCAGATATGGTGGTGCACACCTGTAATCTCAGCTACTTGGGAGGCTGAGGCAGGACAATCTCTTGAACCTGGGAGATGGAGGTTTGCAGTGGGAGATGGAGGTTTGCAGTGAGCTGAGATTGCACGATTGCACTTCAGCCTGGATGACATAGTGAGACTCTGTCTCAATAAATAAATAAATAAATAAATAAATACCTCTAGTATTTTTTACAATATTACTTTCTGAAAGTGAGCATAACCTAGTTTAATAATTCATGAATGTATTCTGCTAATTTAAATCCTTGTTATTTCTGCGTTCTGAAGGTCAGTTAGCAACGAGCACTTAGTAACAAAAATATATTAATCTCCAACATGGTTTTAACACTTCTAGAGACTCTTTTTATGGTGATGAGGAGAGAATCTTATTTCTAAAGTTTTTCTTTTGGGGGCCTAAACATGATGACCAGTGGAAAATAAGTGTTAAGTCACAGTTCAAATTCTCTGTTTTGTTTTGTATCTCAATGACGACTGGCTGATCTATAAAAAGCTTGAGTGTTTATATTACTATAATTAGATTCATTTCTGTATCAAAAAGAATAAATTCAGTAAATATTTATGACATGCTCATGATAATTCTTTTTGATCTGCCTGTGTATTTGTAGCATTGTAACACTAACTGTAGGGTGCTATGATTTCATTGAAGTTTGGAATCATTATTCTCTACGACATAGCTTAGAGCTAATAGAAAATTCGGAAGGGATTCATTTGACTATTTTAATAAGTAACTGAATCTGGAATTTATAACCTGATAAATTTTTACAAATTGCGGAAGTATGAGGCATTAGTGTTGTTTTTATTTACATTCGTTTTCCTAAATCATATCTTCTTTAAATCAGTCTAAAAATTCATAACTTCATCTTAGGCTGAATTTGAACAAAAGTGTTCTAGAGAACAAGACCATTCTAGGAATATTGCTTTTACATTTTCAAAACAGAAATATTTTATACCCAAATACCTAGACTATTATCTCCTCTTTCTCCTCAACCCACAGCTAATTAAGACAGTGACCCATGGGGTTTTATTTTTGTGATGAACTTATAACCTCTTTAAAACGTGGCAAGATTCAGTGACTTGTGGGAATAGAGTTTTGCACTATTTTCTACAATGCTGATTACACAGTCGTGAAATGTTATATTTGTTATGTGCTAAATCTGCTTGGGCATTTTTCCCCCATTATTTTGTCAGGACTGGAAGTAACTGACAACAGTGCAGAGTACTACTAAAATAATTTGACCTTCACCATATACCCTCCAAAATGTGAATGGACAATTGGACTTTGTGTTTCAAATTGTCTACAGATGTCCTGTTCTGTAAGTCAGAAGGAAAAAAAAAAAACTTGTATTTATCATTACATGAAGTTTTCTAAAGTAAATTGAGTGACCATTTTTCCTACTGCTAAATAAGTTTTCAAATATCACTAGGGGAAGTTGATTTTTTTTTAATAGAGCTATTATGTTAGAAACATACGATGGAAAAAAATCGCCTTACGTTTAGAGAAACAGCATATTTTGATTTCCTGGCTAACTCAAGCATGACCAGCAAAGAACAAGGTGAGTATAGTTCACACTAAAAAATGGAATACGGCTTAGTTTCTTGTCATGCTGTGAATAACAACGCTACTTAAATATATCAGTTGTCTTTTTGCTTCCCTCTCATCCCTCCTTATTTTTTAGAGAAAGACTTAAAAAAAAAAAACTTGTTTTAGATGCCAATAACATCCATTTTCTCTAGAGATGGAAAATAATTCCTTCTGATTCTTCCCCACAAGCACACCCCCTTCTCCTACCAACATCACCAAAATGACTGTGTCTGGTCACGAATTCCATCGAATGATTTGATTTCCTGTGTGCCATTTGTGTGAGGACTCTTTTACAATAGGATGGAATGGCACCTTTTGCTTATTTGTAATTTAGTTAAGGCAAAGAAAGCTTTCATGGAAAGGATTTGATTGTTGGCTTCTGTGACTGAGCAAATGCCCCAGTAATTGGGAAAAGATGGCATTTCATTATTCTCTTCTCCTCTGTGGAAATACATTCAGAAAGGCGGGGCAGTTTACTGACTCGGCGAGGGGCTGAGAGTGCTGTATTTACTTCCTTTGACGTTTTTGTCTCTGCAGATGTGCTTGTGGAGTTTGTTTCTGTTTTTGTTTTAAACACTGGAGGTGTTTTTCTCAAACTTGTGTGTGGCTTTTCTGGGCCAGGAGGGATGCAGCAACAGCAGTTGTGGGTGATGCCACTGAACACCCAGTGTTCTCATCCCATTGACACCCACCTCCCCCAACAGAGTGCTGTACAGAAAAGCTCCAGGAGGTGTCTGCACTGTGCACACTCAGCCTTTATAGAGTACCGCCTCCCTCCTTTTTAGCAGGAGTGATACTGTTGCTCTTCATTGGGTGGTATCCCATCGTGATGAGGACAGGTTGATAGGTCACCTGAAGCCTTTTAGATGAGACCAGGTTAGAGGGGAGGGATCAACTGTGTTGTGTGCAGCCTGGTCTAAATATGGAGCCTGGGGGTTTTCATTGGATTGGTCGATGATGAGTTCATCTTATTTGAATGAAAGGGAAACAGATTTCTGAAACGAGGCTTTGCTGCCTTCTGTGGTGAAAGGGGAGAGCTTTTGCAGGTTCAAAAGTAAAGCAGGATATTTAAGGCCCTGATCTCACTGGAATCATTTATATCTTTTGTTCTGTGATGCCAGGTGGGACCTGCATGGGATTTAGTGTGTATGTTGGAGCATCCGTGTTCCTAGGGTCCTGGAGACAGAAGGAGCCACAGTATTTGGAGTGTTACCATAAGTGGATTTTAGAAGTTTGATCCAACATTTATTGATCTTTATACTTTATACTTCACAGTCTACTCAGCACCAGGAGGATGGAATGAATAAGACATGGTCCCTCCCACCCAGGATCTCATAGGCTTAAAGGGGAATGCAAACATGTGAGCAAACGACTTACAGTAACACGCTATCCAAAGAACCACAAAGAAAGAAGCAGTCAGTCTCCCTGGGCGTTAGATCAGAGTGGGAGAGGTGGGGGAAGCCTCATGAAGGATTTCACAAAAGAAGTTGAGGCTTGAACTAGGTCTTTAAAAATGAGTCTGTGGGACAGCAGGACAATACTGGGGACTGGCGTATCAGGCAGGAGCATGAACAAATTTGGGAACGATGAAATACTGAAAACTGCCAGCAGCAGTAACATGGCTGGAGTGTAGGTTGTGAGGAGTGACATTCAGAGACACGGTGTTGGAGAAATGGATGGACCTCATCATAGACGCTGGCCTTACTGCCCGATTCGGACTTTATAGTTGCTGAGAAGCCTCTGCAAGTGTTTAAGCTGGTGAACGGCATCAGGGCATTTGCACTCTGTCTGCTCTGTGAAGGGTGCATCTGAGGAGACTGATGTAGGGGAACCAGTCAGGAGATGATGATGGCACCCAGCTAAGAGAGAGCACTGGTCTACACTGCAGGAGCAGCTGAGTGAAGAGCAGAGCACAACTCCCAGAGCCAAGAGGAAGAGTGGGATTCAGGGAGACCCTAAGAATACAGAAAATTATTAATGTCATGGCCTCCATTTTGCATGTGTCAAGAGGGGGTTCCAGTCAAGGCTGCACTGAGTGTTTGCTTCCTAAAGCAAAGAAGACTAGAATTGCTTGTGAGGTGTATGGCAAGGTGGTCAGCTATCGGGTTTCTAGCCTGTGGTGAAGAACTCCATTTTAAATAAATAGTGCATCCAAACGGTGCGTTAATATCCTAGTTTTTCACCTCAAAATGTGAGAGTTTGGTAAAATAAGATGTGCTGTAGTCTTCTATTTAGAGGCATGGTGGGATAGTGGCTCAGCAGGGAGCTGATCATTCATTTCTAGTGTTAACTCTGGCACTTGCATGCTTTGGGCATCTGGCTAAACTTTTCCAAGCCTCCTTTTTCTGATTTGTAAATATTAGGCTAGTAATATTGCCTCATGGGTTTGTTGTGAGAATTTAGTAAAATCGAAGCATGTCAAAGTGGCAGGCCAGAGGCTGGTGAAGCGGCAGCCGACTGCTGCTAGTGTGCATCCTTTCTCCGTTTTTCTCTCCTCTGAGGGAGCTTAAAATGTTCAACTTTCTTTTTCTTCTCTGTGCTGAGCCCTCATGCTAGGGACCTAGAGATGAATATAAAAGTGTACCTGTGTAGTTGTCCAAATACTTAAATTCCTTCAGGAGATTTCACATGACATGCTTGATTTGGAAAAAGATGTTTATGATTTCTCTCTCTGTTTTGATACAGGATGTCAGCTGCAATGAGATCACAGCATTGCCCCAGCAGATAGGTCAGTTGAAATCTCTACGAGAACTGAATGTCAGAAGAAATTACCTGAAAGTTCTACCACAAGGTAAAAAAAAAAAAGAGGGGAAATGAAGAAAATGGGAGACTTTCATTATTTTGTTTTATTTTATTTTTTGGTTTACTTTTGTGAAGAGGGTGGATCTTCTCCTGTGTGTGTGTGTGTGTGTGTGTGTGTGTGCGCACGCACGCGCACACACCTACCTACTACTAATAATCAGGATGTGAATTTCACATTCAGATAACAAAAAAGTGATGTTCAGCTTGTGATTTTAGTCAAGGGCTACAGCAACAAAATCATTCCCCTAGGTGATGCTGTGGGGCAGGGGGGTCCGCTTGGGTGTATTAGTTTGCTGGGGCTACTATAGCAAAGAACCACAGAAGGGTGGCTTCGATAACAGAACTTCATCTTCTCAGAATTTTGGAGGCTGGATGCCCGGGATCAAGGTGCCAGCCAGGTTGCTTCCCTCTGGGACCTCTCAGCCTGGCTTGTAGGTGGCATCTCCTCCTCCCTGTGTTTCCACATTGTTTCCCCTCTGCGCATGTCTGTGTCCTAATCTCCTCTTCTTACAAGGACACCAGTGGATTAGAGCTACCCTCATGACCTCATTTTAACTTCTTCACACTTTTAAAGACCCTGTCCGCAAATACAGTCACATTCTGAGGTAACAGAGATTAGGACTGCAACATACGGATTTTGGAAGGACTCAAGCCAACCCATCGCAGGGGTGATGTGAATTGTTCTGGGTATGGGTATGTGACATTCTGGAACATGACATTTCGGGGACATGCTTTGTTCTACAGATCCTGGCTGTCAGGATTTCTAGCCTTGGGGATCTGGGAACTCTGGGTGGGAACCCCCAGTGTCTAGAATCTGTTCTGAGGTAAGGGTGCTGCCTCTGCTGGAGTGATACTTGGACTGATGTCTCACTGGTGGTCTTGCTAAGTTTCACCAATGGTGGCTGCAGAGGCTCAGCATTGAGACGTGGCTCCCAGCCACCCAGCACGAATGCTGAGACCTCATACAGCCCTGCTCTACAGCCATGGCTTCCGTGGTGTGTCTGTCCGGTACAGTGTGTTGGGTTCAGGGAAGATACATATATATTTATTCAGAAATTGTGGACCATTTAGACCATGAAGCCAGCCTCGTAGAGGGGAGTGGATCTGAATTTTGTGTTTGGATTTGGACCTGGATCAGGAGTGAACGGATGAGTCCGGAACTCTGAATGCCTTTTCCAAAGCACGCTCTGATTTTCAGAAATCACATTGATTTCCATTGTTTTTATTTAAGGTCTCTAGACATAGCCGATTTCAAACATATGTTTAAAAATATTACTCAAATCAAAACTCTGTAGTATTTGGAAACCGTCAGCATTTGGTTAATCTGACATTGATGGAGCAGTTTGTGGATGCTTGATTTTAATTATCCTGTCTCTGCATCTTGATCTTTGGCTTGAAATGCTTCATAATAAGGCAAGAAAATGGAGCTCATGGAAGGGAAAGAACTTTGCAATATGTGATGTGCTTTACAGATGGGAGGTTCAAGTCCGCTTGCCATCTTTCACCTTTCTCCTCTAACTAACACTTTAGAGAAGCAGAATTAGCAACTCAGCATTTTTTACTTCAGTACTTGAGATGACCTGGTTTAAAAATGTTGATTGATTTTTCATTTTGTCCTTGTACAATCTCATTTTTTGAATATGTGAAACTTGTATTTGGATTAAGCGAGTACAAAAGGAAAGCTTATTAACAGCAAGTTTATATGCATACAGCCTTTTCTGAGTTAAAGAAAACTTTCATTTAAACTTAAGCTGTCATGTTAATCATTGTGAAATCGTCACAAATAGTTGAACTCTCATTTTCAAAAGGAAAAATCAATTTGATCATTTTGCAATTGCCTGTCATAGTTTAAAAACGTGGAAAGAAAGTATACTCACAAAATCTAGATTTTCGTCTTTCACTGCTCCTTATTCTCTTACCTTAAAAGCATTCCTTTCCCTTAAAAAGATCAGTTATTCCATGTTTTCTCAGTTTTGATATTTTAAAAAGATACTCAAAGCTAAAACTTCAGTTTACTGGAAATTTAAAAAAAAAAATAATTTCCTGAATATCAGGTTTCTTTTTGCTTCACTCTGGAGAACTCTACTGACAAAAGACCATTGGAAATACTTTCAGGCGGTGACTGTGAAGACTTTCCCTATTTACTTGTATGTTTTTCCTCTTTGGATTCCCCTCCTCATATCCTTTCAATCTAAGCATGAAAAAAAAACAATGGCCTAATTTCTCATATCAGTTTTGTGGTGTTTTACTACAACAACTGCAATAAGAAGACCATATTTTATTCTTTCTAGGACTAGAATGAACAGAGGGTTAAAATAGCCATTCATTGCCTCTCTGAGCAGTGGGGAGAGAGAGAGTGGGGTTTGTTCTTCTTCTGCTTTTTTTTTTTCTTACTCCCTTTTCCTATTCTGCTTCTTTTGACCTTTCCTGGGCTCCCATTGCAAGATTATCATTTTCTTCTTAGTTTTATTGTTGTGAAACTGTCTGGTTCTTGCTTTCTTAAACTATGATGGCAATTGTGTTCCAAAGTGGAACTAGAAAGGAAATGGTCGTTTTAAAACCATTACTTATTTTATTTACCTGTAAGTTTTCTCCTGCTGTGTCTTCCATGTACTTAGCCCTCTAGTCTTGCTCTGAAGTCGTCATGTTAAGTGGCAAATCACTGCTGAAGATCCAGAGTCCAGTTAAATTTTTCCAGTGATTTGCCAACCTGACTTTAGTTAACTGTCTCAGAGATAGGTTGACATTCCTAGGGGTAACAGCTAGGAGGCGTTTCTCTTATCATGGAATCTCCACAATTCTTAGCCATCTTACACACAAGCTGTGAGGTGAGAGAGGATCTTGCTTTTCCTATCCTTTCACTTTCACATTTCCAGTGCCCTCCAGGATTAGTGTGGCCTGAGGTCAGTCCCTCATCCTGCCAGAGGGGAGGCAAGCTGAGTGTGAGGACTAACTACTCAGGGCAATTTATAAAATACAGATTCCTTGGCTTTAGGCCCAGGGGTCTGTATTTTTAAAAATACGCTTCCTGAGTTTCTCCTGCACAGCCCACCTGTCATGGACCTGAGTTTGAAACTCATGGCCCTAGATGCTCTTCTGCCTTCTCTCTAGAATTCCAGTCCTATTCCTCCTTTCTTTAAGACAAAGTAATTCACTAAGGTATGAACGAAGGGAAGTCCCTTACATTCCCAGAGTGCCTTGAATTCTGAGAGAGCTACTGGTTACTAGAATCTCTTCCTTGTGGAAATTGAAGTAACCAACGTAGCTGAGTCAAGTGAAAATCGAAGAGCAGTGTAGGGGTAGAGGAGAAACTGTGTGAAAGTTTACTCCAGGGCAGTGCCAGAGATACGGGGGAAATTGTCCATTTGTGTGCTTACTAAGTCTGGACAGCCACGTAGAAATATGACTGGACTAATACACTCTATTCTTGCCCGCCTTCCACTTTAGAACTCCTTGAGTGTTTGAAAGCACAATATTCCATCCCTTAATAGATCCCATCACAAAAGTTGCCGGGCCTTGTTCTGGAGTGGACCCTTCCTAGCCCCACACACACAAATCTCAGTGGCTTGCCTGCGTCACCTTCACTGTCTGGCATGGCTCAGCCTCTTTGCTCTCTGGAATATATTTGACTTTATTCCTAACAGCTGCCCATGTCGGTTTGAATGCTTGAAATTACTGAGTGTTTACTGTGCCACTGGGTGGGGACTTTAAGCTAAATGTAATGTTTCTTCTTGTGAGTGGAGCTACAGAAGACTTTTTAAAAGCTGTGGAATAAAGTCTCATCATACCAGAATTACAGGCCCCCGTCGGAAAATTTTGAATTGGATAACATTTGTTTTTTGAAATGCAGTTGAAAAACTCATGAATATATTTAGTGTAGCTAGTTCTGGGATAATGCCAGCCCAGATACATTGATTAGATAAGAATATTCTGTAATTAACATATTACTCATGGGCTAGCCAGTGCTACTGGGAAACGGTTTAAAGTTAAAACATAAACATGTGCTGTGTGATGTGGCTTGCGTGATTCTTTTGCTGAAAAAAAAATTTTAAACAATAGATATTGTAAATGTCAAGTGTTTCCAGTTTTTATCAGAACTAACAACAGTTTAAAACTTTTGGAGCACGCGATGGAAGATTTTCCCTCTTTGGTAAAATGTTGTATACACATACAATGTATTCCTGATGTACAACTTGCCTTTGATTATGTTCAGTTATATTTTTCCTGAGACGCCAAACATTAACTTTTGAATGATTAGCCATTTAATCTTACTGCTTTCTAAGGTTTTTTTCTTTCTTTTTTTCTTTTTTCCATTATTTTAGAACTAGTAGATCTTCCCTTGGTAAAGTTTGACTTTTCCTGCAACAAAGTGCTGGTGATTCCAATTTGTTTTAGAGAGATGAAGCAGCTGCAAGTGTTACTACTTGAGAATAACCCTCTGCAGTCTCCTCCAGCACAGGTGAGGGGTCTTGCAGCAAAGCCATTGCCCCATGGGATGTGCTGTTTGTTCTAGGGGCCAAGGGAAATTTCTCCTTTACCCTCTGAAAGTTTGCTGAAAATCTCTAATCATTGGCAAGCGGCAGATTAATCAGAGAAAAGGCATGCAAAATTTATTAACATGTGCATGGAAGCCTCCAGAGTGAAGACCCTAAGATACAGGAGAAATTGTCCATTTGTATGTTTACAAAGTATGGACAGCCATGTGGAAATATAATTGGACCAAACCCAGCAGGGCCTGTCTATCTGGATTCTTCTTAGCCTCTTTGAGGATTATTTCTTCTTTCTGGGTGTGGGGCAGGACCCTCTTTGGAATGGGGGTTCTTTTGACCTACTACTGCCAAACAAGAGAGGTCAGATAATTTCTTTATGGCCAGTTTTTACACAGAAAGGCAGAGGGAAAGTTCAAGTAATATTTTGAAGTTTTATGGCTGGCTTTGGTGAAAAGGGGTTCTGGTTTCTAGGACCAGCTTTGGGAAGAGGGATTCAAGTTTCTAAGGCTCCCCCTGGGGAGAATGGGACCGAGAGACAGGAGGGCAAGAGAGGTCAGAGAAAATCTTTTGCTTCCGAGGCCTTCATTTTGGGGTATTGTTTTCTGATTCCCGAGGCTATCAATTGTGCTTAAGCAACTCTCCAAAGGCCAGTTTTCTGATTCTCTGCTGAAAATAATAATACTGTATAAAACTTGATTATAAACAATCACAGTGAAACCTTGAGTGGATCTGACGGCAATAAATTGTCTTCCGCTGCATCAAATCTATTCACCAGCACTTGGCTCACTATGCTAATCACTCCAGCTCCAGAACTAAATGTCTTATTATTTATCACTTTATGTGAAACTTTTTCATGGAGTATAGTGATTGATTGATTGATTTTTTTTTTTTTTTAGACAGAGTCTCGCTCTGTCCTTCAGGCTGGAGTGCAGTGTTACGATCTTGACTCACTGTAACCTCTGCCTCCCAAGTTCAGATGATTCTCCTGCCTCAGCCTCCTGAGCAGCTGAGACTACAAGTGCCTGCCACCATGACTGGCTAATTTTTGTATTTTTAGTAGAGACGATGTTTCAGCATGTTGGACAGGCTGGTCTCGAACTGCTGACCTCAAGTGATCAGTCCTCCTCGGCCTCCCAAAGTGCTGGGATTACAGATGTGAGCCACTATGCCCTCCATATATTTCTTATTTGAATGTTAGCTGGAAAATTGAATTTAAACACCTTAAAATATGGTTATTGATTATTTAGAGATACGTCTCAAGCTCAAATATTAAACTGCATGAGAGAAAAATGACGTACTCTTCTCTCAGATGCTTAACCATGTAAATATTTTGAAGTTTATTTTCTGTTTAAATAACTTCACAGCTTCTTAAATCTACAGTTACTTTTAGGCTCTGAACTGCTTTCTACGGGTGTGAAAATAATTGTGCTTTTTTCATCTTTTGTAATTGGAATTTCACCAGGCCATTCATCTGACTTTATACTTTGTATACTGTTTATACTTGAATACATTTATGTTAGAGTTTTATACTTTAATGCAAGAGAACATTGGAAATTGCTTACGCATGGTTTTCTATTCAAAGTAGAATTTGGAGGGAATGATTCCCAAAATTCTTACATGTTTTAGAAAGGACAGATTTAGTGTAAATTAAATGAAGTTGGGAAAATCTAAATATACAGAGTAAGGATTTGATACTTACATTTTGTTTTGTCATTGAAAAATGAATATGATTATTAATTTCTTTATAGATTTGCACAAAGGGCAAAGTTCACATATTTAAATATCTGAGCATACAAGCATGCCAGATTAAGACAGCTGACTCCCTTTATCTCCACACCATGGAGAGGCCACATTTACACCAGCACGTGGAAGACAGGTGAGTCATACCGTCACTCAGTTTAAAATTTGCTTAGGCCAAGACCTTCCAGGTAGCTGACTTCAAAAATCTGTTTTAAGTCACCATGATATCTGCAGAAAACAAAACAAAACAAATTGCTTTACTCACCTAATTCATATTTATAACTAGAAGTTGAAAACTATTGGGATATGAAATAAAAAACTGATGCTATTGAGAATATTTTGGTATATCTCACATATCATCTACTGTCTCCTAATCAATAATCAGTTCTTCCTGAGTAAATGTGCATATACTTACAAATAATATCTAGAATGCAAATGTGGATATTTTTTAGTTATCAGAATAACTATATTGAGCCCAGACATGCCTTTTTTGCAATTATTAATGTTGAATATGCCTCCAGAAACAATGTTAAGAAAACAACGAAGGCTTTATTTTTGGTCTTTTAAAAATGAAGTATGTGTAGTTTTTTTTTTTGCCATTTCCTGTTTCAAATGGAAGTGTTAGAATCCTTTCACACTTGCTGGGGCTTCCTGTGGCATATATCAAGCCTTAAGCTTCCATAACACAAAATTCCCATACTGAACATAGTTGTAGAAATGCAGGTTCTTCACTGCAGAAATCTTTTCCTTCACTTTTTGCTAAATAAGTAAATTTAAAATTTTGGACTGTCTTAATGTTACTTTTATATAATGCTTAAAATACATATCTACTGTTTTATCTTTGTAAAGATCTTATCAAATGTACTTAATCCCTGGATAAAAGTTTACAGAATTATTGAAAGTAACCACATTTCATAACATAAGGGATAGAAGCAGTTATGGTGGTTTATTACTTTATTATGTGCTAGATTCAATACAATAAAAACATTGGTAACTGTTTTTAAGAAATGTGTTGATATCTAAGAGCAGGTGACTTGGTTAGAGCATAAATCCATGAAACCCTGAACACAAAGAATTTTATCTCGTTCTGTTTAGACTGTGTTACTGTCTGATTTTCATTAGGTCCATGTCTTAATGTTCTTTAATGCTAGACTGATGTATTCTCTTATGGTAATAATAAAAATTTGCATAGCAAAATTACTATTAGAATATAAATTGATGTTTCTTGGTGTGATCTTTGTGATTTTAATCTTTTTTAAATGAATTCGATATTGATGGCATCTATCTCAGCAAGAAGGATTCTGATTCGGGAGTTGGAAGTGATAATGGAGACAAGCGATTATCTGCCACTGAGGTAAAGTTGGTGATCAGATTCTTTTCCTTCTGTGCTTCTAGACATATCTACCAGTGTTCATTGAACTCCTTTCTGCTTTTAAAAGGCATTGATTCATTTGTATGAGAGTATGTGATATTCGTAAAAACAATTTGAAATCCTCTAAGTGTTATATAAATATTAGCTGTTGTTAGCTTATTCTGCATTTTTAATATTTTGTAAATGCCTCAAGAGTAGAGTCTGTATCTGCTTCCTCTTCCACACATTATCTAAAATATTCTTGAATGCTTAATAAATATTACAAAGTGGCTAAGTAGTATGCAAGTGTCCCTGAAGCACTTTTATAAATATACTTATTTTTCAGTAATGAGTAATTTAGAAAAACATTGTTATACATATGCATAAATGTTAAGGAACCAAGTGTACGTTTTATTTTAGTAGTTTACCCACAGGAAATCCATTTATTAGTAGTTATAGTTTTTATAACAATGTTTTCCTGGAACTCTTAGATTGTGTTCTGTTCTGTTCAGATCATTGGATAAAATTTGGTTTACTTGTAAGGTAACAGGCCTCACACAGTAGAGCTTCCTATAGTGGTTATAAACAATGCTTTGATAACTGATTGATTATCTCACATGTAGTCTGTTAGAGTCCTCCAACTCTAACACTAATGTATCATTAAATGGAGCTTCTTGGTCTCAGGGATCTAGAAAGGAATGGTAGGGAAAGGTATCAGGTGTTCTTTTTTTGAGGGAAGTTACTGACTTTCTGTAGTTACTAAGTTTTGAAACATTATAATACTCTCTGAGATTGTAGTTAATAGACCAATTACCCCATCTAAGAAATTCACATTTTTTTCTGTATATGAATCCAGGAATAATTCTACTCAAGTCTTTTGAGTTTTCATAGGTAGCTAAGGTATTTAATAGGTAGCTAAGGTAGATAAGAGCATTTTCTTCTTCAAAAATCCTAATATGGAACATTTTGAAAGAAAGAAGAGTTAGTAGGCAGAGAAGGCCAGTGTCAATAAAAGAAAATAACCCACAGGAAGCCAGATCAATAGTTTACTGTGGTTGTGGGAGAGAGGGGATCCTAAACACATTGCTTTAAAGTTGCATTTTAATTCATGCTCTTCAACTCCTGAGTCCTCGCAAATGGACCATTGTTTCAGACGTTACTCGCCCTAAGCATATTTTCTGTTAAATTAAACACTCTGCTTTATCTCTCTTCTAAGGCTAATTAAGCTCATTAATAAAACATGACATAAAGAACTTCATTATCCTTTCGTTCTCACTTAAGCATAAGTAGGCTGCTAATATCATTCTAAAAGAAGCCCAAGGATTTATTCTATGCCTTTTAATTAGATGCATATCTTTGGAATTTTGCTAATTTTTTAAGATGAGAGGTGAATAGAAAGAGAAGGTAATACAGAAAAGATTCCATTTAACAAAATACAATGCTCACATCTTCCCATTGGCCTTTCCTTGTCTCACATCGCAGCCTCATTTCCTAAGAACAGCTCTAAGAAATTTGTTTTTTAGAATGATAAGTGTTCAGAATTATCTTACGTAGTTTCCTGTTTTCACTTTGTTTGGCAAAGGTTTTTCCATCTATGGTCGGGTGATCTTCCCATTTAGATCACATTGTGGGATTCACGGATCCTACCTCGTTCTTTTTCTCTGGCTACTGCCATTGATTGATTTAGCATTTGTCAATGAGAACTTAAAACATCTTTTTATCAAGACAAACAGGAAAGAAAGTGTGGGGCTCTATGAATATTTGTTGAATGAATGAAATGCATGCCTGATTTCTGCCAGTTTCTAAACAACATGTGTATATGTCCAAAAGTAAACAAGAACAGACTGAAAGCCATGCCTCCGGAATTTAGGAGCAAGCCACAATCTCCTGGAATGTGTTTTGTGGAGGTTCCTGATTTTTGAGATTTGGAAAGCTATTCCCTAAATAGCAACAGTAAAATGGAGACATAGAAAAATAAACCAGCCTCCATATTTCAGAATATAGTTTTCTGAGTACACCTCATCAACTACTGTGGGAAAGGAAACCCTCAGAGAGAACTAACTCCAATATTAAGCCAAACCTTTATTCCAAACATCACACAGAGCAGTTCCTTTTAACTACTACAGTTGTTTAGCACTTTTATATATGTGATGCAGCTTCCTCAGCCTAAAATAGAGAAATAAGACAGGCACCTGAGTTACTTCCTTCTTGTGTTGCTGTAAAGAAATAAATACCTGAGGCTGGGCAATTTACAAAGAAAAGAGGTTTAGTTGGCTCACAGTTCTGCAGGCTGTACACAAAGCATGTGACCAGCAACTGCTTCTGGCAAGGGCCTCAGAAGTCGGGGTTAAAGGTGAAGAGAGAACCTCATGTCACATGATGACAGCAGGAGCAAGGGAGCAATGGGATGGGGGTTGAGCAATGGGGGAGGTGCCATACACTTTTAAACAACCAGATCTCACATGAATACATAGCAAGAACAGTGCAAGCCCTACTTGAGATACCTATCCCATGACCCAAACACCTCCCACCAGGCCCTACCTCCAACACTGGGGATTACATTTCAACGTGAGATTTGGAGGGGACACACATCCAAACTGTTTATCAGTACCTGACAAGATTTCAGCTTAAAACAGAGAGAATAAAACACAGAGAAGCCGTGTTAGCTCCGTGAATTTTCACAATGTGAACACACTCATATAACCAGCTGCCAGTTCAAGAAACAGAACTTTACCAGCACCCCAGAAAGCCCCACCCTGACCCCAAGAACACCCTCAATCCTGATTTCCATGCCATATATCAGTTTTGCTTTTTATGAACTTACGTAAGTAGAATTGACCTTTGTATCTGGCAACTTATATTCAATATGATGTTGGTAAGAAAAACAGGATGTTGTTTTATTATATAGCATTCTCTGTATCTACATTGATAACACTTCTCTTGAATTAAACAGTGCCCTGTATCTTTTTAGCCTTCCGATGAAGACACCGTTAGCCTCAATGTGCCAATGTCCAATATCATGGAAGAAGAGCAGATCATCAAGGAGGACCCGTGCCATCGCCTTAGCCCCGTTAAAGGTCTGAGAATGAAAACGTGGAGAAAGTACTTGTTTTTCAGTTTCAAATGTTATGTTTAAAATAAGCTGTACACAGATATGGCAGTGATCATCTTTATAGAGTATTTACCGTGTACCGGGCACTGTGTTCCATCTGGGGAGTTGATCTCATTTAAAATTTAAAAGTCTAAGATGGATACTCTAATTAATCTCCACAAGTGAGAAAACCAAGGTTCAGAGAGTTTAAGTAACTTGCCCTTGGTCACACAGCTGGTGTGTGTGTAGTACTACTCACTACAGTACATAGTAGACTAATCTCATTCTGAAGACTTAGATAAAATTCTTTTTTTCTATCTTTTTGAGATGGAGTCTCGCTCTGTCACCCAGGCTGGCGTGCAGTGGCATGATCTCGGTCATTGCAACCTCTGCCTCCTAGGTTCAAGAGATTCTCCTGCTTTAGGCTCCCGAGTAGCTGAGATTACAGGCTCCTGCCACACACCTGGCTAATTCTTTAAATCCATTATTGGAAAGAAAATGTTGATATGGTAGATATATTGTTAGGAAAACTAGCTGCTGTAACATAGAAGATTCCTAAATCTCAGTGGCTCAATACAATCCAAATGAAGTTCAGATGGACTTGGTGATTGGCAGACAACTCCCCTCTGAGTGTTGATTTAAGGAACTAAGCTCTTTCGTACCATGACTCCATCATCTTTAACACAGGGCTTCCCAAACTTCCATGCCCATCTGTTTGAAGCCAGAAGAAGAAGAGTATGGAGGTTTGCTAATGGGAGGTTTTTATGGACTGGGCCTGGAATGAGTGCCCATCACTGATAAGCTAGACTTCCTCCGATGGACACATCTCACTGCACATGGGGGTGGAAAATGTAGGTGAGGTGTGTGTTCAAGAAGCTACTTGACTTTGGTCCAGTCAGGTGACCTGGATTCCCTCACCTGTAAATGAGATGATTAGATTGGGTGATCTCAAAAGTCCTATGTGGTTCTAAAATTCAGGGGCTCTTTCATAATCATCAAGTGACCACTAAACACTCTATCTCGTGTGCCTTTGAGATCCTTGTAATACATTTCATATCTTGGTTACAAAGCCGTCATTGGGTAACATTATGGCCGTTTTTTCACCACCCCTGTTTCCCAATGACTTTTAAGGAAAATACATTGAGTGTTACTGATTTCTGGCAGAAACTATTTCACAATGTATGAATAATGTAGAACTGGATTAATAGACAGAACTTCTCGTAAATAGTTGGAATATACTCTTAGTAGAGATAGGAGAGCTGTTTAAGTTCACTGAAAACTTAGTGTTTGCTTTTACTTTTTACACCTAGATTTTTAAGTTTAGCATTTCTGTTTCCCTGAGATTATGATGGGAACCATATGTTGTCCAAAAACATAGCTGTATGCTTTATATACAAATATAACTGCCACTTTATGAATTCATGTAAACGTAGTAATATTATGCACTATAGGAGGTAGTATTTTAGGCAGATTTTTCAAATAAAAGAATTACAGAATTTGTTACCAGTGGGTCTACCCCCTCTAGTCTAGATGTGGGTATTGCATTGGCTCAGAGTGTTTAAAGGGTAGCCCAGCATGGCTCTTTCTAGTCTTCAGAACAGTTGGAAGTGTTCCGCAGGGTGCTCCTTTTGCTCTCCGCCTCCCCCGGAACACCTTCTCGGTGGACCTGCCCCACCTGGACGTGCTGTCACTTTGTGTGGCCCTTCTCGTAGACACTTCTTTTCCTGCTATGATTTGGGGCTCTTGCCTAGTCCCCTCCCACACTCTTCCTTGAGATGATTTGCTGCTTAAGGACAGGAGTCAGACTTGGCTGATTGTTTAATCCCTAAACTGTTTAGCATAATTCCTGCAACTTAGTCACCACTCAGTATTTGTTGAATTTTAAATATTAAATACATCTTCACATATTACTGAGGTAAAAAAAAAAAAAAGCCCTCTTTTATACTTTCTTATCTCCATTCCTTAAAAAAGTAAGAGAAAATGTCATTTCTCTCATAGGGAACTAAGCCACAGAGAGGCCTTGACTTTTTAAGTTCAGTTTGGGGCTTTCTGGGGTTATTTTATTTTGTTATTTTTATCTTTTCCTCCCTGCAAGGAAGAGAAAACTTGGGTTTTTCATATACCTTCTTAATAGGGAACAGAGAAGACTTGAAGTGATTAGATAATGTTTGAGGATCAGCTGTGCTTTGCTCTTCTGTTCATGAAATCACCCTTTCTTCCTCTCTCTCTTTATTTTCCTAATAGGGGAATTTCATCAGGAATTTCAACCGAAGCCTTCCCTTTTGAGTGACAGCACCAACTCAGGAGAAGAGAGAGACCAGTTTACTGACAGAGCAGATGGGCTCCATCCGGAGTTTATGAACTTTAAGGTAAGATTTTCAGGATCAACTGTTTAACTCAAGTCCTTCTGTTCGGCACCTTGCAATTTATATTAAAGGTTGCCAGTCCATCCGCTCCAGTGTCCAGCTTGCTGTGCCCTCCCTGAAGCCTTCCGAACGTCTCAGTGCCCAGCGTGTCTGTTTGCTGACGTGAGGAGCTGGTCCCTGCCATGTATGCCTCCCCATTTGTCTGCTTATGGATCCGATTTTTTTTTCTCACTACTTAGTGCGTCATACAAATTAGCAGACTCATTAGTGTGATCATTTCCACGCAGTAAAAGCTGAAATCGTTTCACATTCTTTTCAACATATTCTAGGTAAAGCCTTTCCTTGGGAGTATATTTATAGTGTAAAGAGAAAAGTGGAGACTTTTAAAATTGAGAAATGATGTATTTCCTTTTTGTAAAGATCACTCTGAGGACACTTGTTTCTGAACTTTTGTAGGTGCCCCGAGGCATTGAAAGGGCAGGTGAAGTTGCCGAGTTGTCAGGAAAACCTTCACCTTAGTAGCAACAAAGGGAGGAGAGAAAAACTAGCCCTTTACTGCAGCAGGCAGTGAAGGCTCCACTTCACAACATGGTTAGCTGCTTGGTATATTTCTGCCAGCCCTTTTGGTTCAGATTGTGGCACCCAAGAATCATAAAGATGATTGTTTCGTACAATTCAGATTCACTGTGGCTTGTGAGGTAACTTCTGAGTTACTGTGTTGAAGCCAAGAAAGGGATCCCTAAGTTCTCATCCTTATTTTCTGAGCATTGTGTCCTGATGGCTGGACCCAGCCTCAATTCACATATCTGGGCATCACCTTCAAGGAAATAAGAAAACAGCTGAATTTTACACTGTAGGAGACCTTCGCGTGCTCAGGATATGTTTATGGATTCAAGATCAAAATAATGAACCTGACATATGTTTACAGATTACAAAAATTGTATAGAAGGATAAAACACAGAAAGCCTTGACTGTTTATTCTCTATATTTAATGTTAATCCATACATCCTTGTTTTAAAACAGGTCACACCCATTGCCTTGTTTCTGTCCCATCTCCATTGACATTGCTTCACTTGAGCCTCATCATTTCTCACTTTGATGACTTCAGGCACCACCCCGCCCCAATCCAGTTCTAACCCAGTGCTGCACCACCTGTGCATGCATACACACACACACACAAACACACGCACACACACACATACACACACACACACTCTCTCTCTCTCTTTCTGTAGTCTGCCACCAAACATTTTTCTAAAGTACAAATCTGATTACATTCCTCTCAGGCCACTAGTTCTACAAGGCTTCCCCAGATTAGACCCCCTCTCTCAGCTCTGTGGGATGATTCTGCCATGAAAATGTGAAAATTGGAGTTTATCCAGCATTCATCTTAAGTTAAGAATCTAAGGTAAAGATGGAAACCCTGAAGAATGTGTTAAGAAGATGCCCATATTTAAGTTCCAGAGGAAACAAAGCAGTTAGTAAAAATAAAGCATATTGTTTCAGAAAAGCTGATTTCCCTGGATTCAGAGATTTCAAGGACTTTGTGGAAATGGCTGCTCTGCAGAATGAGTCCTGCAGGTGGAAGCTAGAGGAGCAGATGGGGGTGTGGAAGTCAACTTGGCAAATGCTTTCCGGAAGATACTTCTCTTGGAAAATCAAAAGAAAAATGCTAATGATAAACATCTATAACAAGTTAAGGAAAAATTATGCATTGAAAATCAGGCCCATATTAGGCTTGATATCCATTAACTTTAAGTCTTTGAACCTGTGCTTGACCTGGCACAGTGACTCACACCTATAATTCCCCACTTTGGGAGGCTGAGGCAGGAGGATCACTTGAGCCCAGGAGTTCAAGACCAGCCTGAGCAACAAACTAAGACTCTATCTCTACAAAAAGCCAAAAGTTAGCTGGGTGTGATGGTGTGCTTCTCGAGTCTCAGCTGCTCAGCATGCTGAGGAGGGAGGATCACTTGATCCTGGAAGGTTGGATCTTCAGTGATCCATGGTTACACCACTGCACTCCAGCCTGGGTGGGAGAGTGAGACGCTTTCTCAAAAAAACAGAGTTCTGTGCTTTATATAATCCTGTTTACTGAATAAGCATCTTGGACCTTTGTAACCACAGTCAATTTTCATTATTCACAGCAGTTATATTGTGGGACACCACTGTGCATATTGAATTATCCAATACTGAGCCATCACTCATTGGGGAAATAGAGGGCTGGGTTCCTGCAAGCCTCTGGTCACAATATTTTTGTCAACCAGTCAACACATAACCTTGGTTTGTGTGTATTTCTGTTTAAAGATACCTTATTTGATACATAACCAACAGCACTGTAACTCATGCCTGAAGGAGGCCTAACACACATATTCTCTGTAAGGCCTGTCACGCTTTCTTGGGCTTCAGAGCACGAGGCAGCACTTCAGCACTATGTTCAGAACCATTTTAAAGTGAAATCACCAAGAAAAAGCACAATGGTGTGAAAACACAACACTAGCTAGACTGTGGAAAAGGCCACTTATTTACAGTAATGAAAGAAGGAGGCAGAGAGTCACCTCGTTCCACCTGATCTAGGAACATGCACATCCTGGGACTCAAATTTTTCACCACTCTGCAGATGTCTGCAGATGACCTCCAGAGCACCGGGAGTACTTGTCTGGGGACTAAAAATAGCTGTTAGTGAGCAGGCAAACTAACAAATGCAGAATCCATAGATAAGGAGGGTCAACTGTATAACTATTTAACTTTGCAAAAGTAGCCCAGTGAGCCTGTTTTGCCTAATGAAAAAATGAGACATTTTATACTATTGGCTACTTTTAGTTTTGCAACAAAAAAATTACAAAGAAATACCCGTTGCTCCTATGGTTGAAGCCCAACAAAAAGAAGTAAGAACACGTTGTCTTGATCATTGCTGGTAGTATATTTTTACCCATGAATTTTTCTGTCATTTGGAGTGTGGAGAGTGGCACAGTCATTTATACGTTGACTATATTGTACAAGAAAAGTATAATCATATAGAAAAAGTCCAAGTGTTTTCCCAGCCAGAGTTCCAGCGTTGGGCAGCTAGCCATGTCCTCAGGAAGAAGTCTTGTCCTAACAACACATCTGGAGGACTGGCTGGTCCCGAGTTAGTTACTGATATGCTGGAACCTTGACACTGAAATGGTCCTTTTGGCTGCTGTTTCCTCCTTGCCAGGGAAATGTAGCCCTATTTAGGTTGGCTTTTGTTCTAGACATCAGCTGGGTTGAAGCAGCGTTTCTCTGTGTCAGAGATGAACGTGCAAGGAGGCCATGGAAGGCCCATGGTGGGACATGCCTCTCTAAATAGTCACTGCCACACAGTGTTGCTTTGGAAAACAGTGGGGTGAAGGTACAGGGAGAACGTTTGAGTGAATTCTGGATGTCGTACACACGAAAACTATTAGATGCAATCAGAAGCACTTTTCTGTTGTTAAATATTTTATACTTGTCTCCTTTCCCCACTACACACATATGCCTACACACTCGTACTTACGCATGTATCCCTGCTCTCACAAACACTAGAGTGCTCCTTCACAGGTGACCCACAAGCCCGGGAGAGGGATCTCTCAATACGAGGATGTGCTAACAGGGAAATAGAGAATCCAGTGAGGCTTTAAATTTCTGATGATAAGTTAACAGATGCTGTTGTCCTGGGCCACATTTTTTTTAATTTAAAAATTTTGCTGTGCGTGGTGGCTCACAGCTGTAATCCCAGCACTTTGGGAGGCTGAGGTGGGTGGATCACCTCGGTCAGGAGTTCAAGGTCAGCCTGGTCAACATGGTGAAACCCTGTCTCTACTAAAAGTACAAAAAAAATTAGCTAGGAGTGGTGGTGCGGGCCTGTAGTCCCAGCTACCTGGGAGGCTGAGGCAGGAGAATCACTTGAACCTGGGAGGCAGAAGTTGCGGTGAGCCAAGATTTCACCACTGCACTCCAGGCTGGGCGACAGAGTGAGAGTCTGTCTCGGAAAAAAAAAAAATTATGGTAAAATACTTACAAAATGTACCACCTTAGCCATTTTTTGAATGTACATGTAGTTCAGAGTGTTTTAACTACATTCACGTTGTGTGGCCTATCTCCAGAACTCTTCTCATCTTGCAAAACTGACCCTGTGTACCCTTGAAATAACAACTCCTGTTTCCCTCCCGGCTGCCCCTGGCAGCAAGCATTCTAACTGTCCGTCTGGATGAATTCGATTACTGTAGACACCTCATATAAGTGTCATCAGTACAGTAGTTGTCTTTTTGCGACTGGCTTATTGCACGTAGCATAATGTCCTCCAGGTTTATCCATATATATGACATGCGTGAGATTTTTCCCCTTTTTAAGGCTCAGTAATATTCTAGTGCATGTACTTACCAGATTTTGTTTATCCATCCCTCTGTAGATGGCTGTTCAGCTTGTTTCCAGCTTTTGGCTGTTGTGAATAATGCCGTTATAAACCAGGGCTGGGCAGATTTGGGCTCCCGACTACTGAGTAGGTTTTCAGGAACCCCGTGTGTTTTGTCCACAGGCAAGGGCAGAAGACTGTGAGGAGCTGTTACGGATAGAAGAGGATGCGCACTGGCAAACTGAGGGCATGTGAGTGCCGAGGGCTTGGTTACGAGCCAACATCGCTCTCAAGTGTGCTTTGCAAGCAGACGGACAGCCCTGTTGTGAGAGAAGTTTGGTCTGCTTTTCTGTGGGCAAGCTGATATTCTCACAGACAATGTTGATAAGAGGTCACCAGTTTTTCTCTGTCTGATGCTTTTTGTCATGGTATTGGGCAGTACCAACCTCTTCGTTGGCCTTGAGTCTTACCTGCTTTGAGGCTGTGGGTAGTAATGTGATTCAGAGAATTAGCTAGAATTTCTAGACTAGAGGTTCCACCTTCCTTACAACTGCCTGAAGAAGCCAACGGCTGGTCCTGATCTGTAGTGTTGATCGCCTTCTTTATCCCAAGTCATCCCCTTCAAGATCTGAGAACACCATAGACTTCTGGTCCCAAGACTTCTAACTGCCAGAGCTACCATTTATTAAATATCATGTGCCAGGCCATAACTCATTTCATCTTTACAACAGTCCTAACAGATAAGTTCTGTTCTTGTCCCCCATTTCACAGATGACACAACTGAGGCAAAGAGAGATTGATTATCTTGCCGCAAGGTCACAGAGGGCCGGCATTAGAACCCAAGAACTCTTGTATAGACAGATAATCCTTCTGCTTTACTGTCTACAAGTATTTATTTAGCAAGATTTACAGGGGACAGGGGTGAGTGATCCCATCAGACAGTGAACCATGTCCAGGGAAATTGAGTTTAGATCATGTGGAATATAGTGTAGTATCTGTTCCCAGGATTTTTATTTCTATGATCTGGGAGGCGGGTGTGGACTCTCCATCATACCTTGTAGAATTTTTCTTCTTAGTGAGGATTTTTCCCATTGTTAAAACTTTTCTCCTTACAGAAAGTCATTGGCTTATGTTCTATAGTGGGAAGGGCTTGTCATGATCAAATCTCTCTTGCCCTTTAAAAACATTGTAAAGTTCCTCTCCAGTCACTGTCTGTATTACCAGCGACTCACTGGATATGCTGCTAAGAGCCAAAGAGGCCTAGCTTGATTATACAATCAGAATCATAGGGAAAGAGACAGTTGTTTTTAAACTATATAAAGTTTTGAAAACTCCATTCTCAATCTTATATCTAGTATTTTCAATCCTGGCTGTAAACCAGGATTAGCTGTAGAGCTTTATAAGATGCCGAACCCCTAGTCGGACCCATTTGGAAGTGTAGGGCCTGGCATGGTTTTTAAGCTCTGCAGATGATTTTGCTGCATCTAGAGTTTGGACTGAGAACAACTGCCCCACAATGAAACCCTGTATGCATGCAAGTAATAAAACTGGTTGAACTGGAGTTGGAAGGCCCAGAAATAGTACAGACCCGCCCAGCTGATCGCCCCATGAACCCCCCTAGATCTCAGTAAAGCACAGCTGTGGGAGCCTCTCATCTAGTCCATTGCCTGATTGTGCACAGGAGCAGTGAGGGGTGCACGGGCATGAAAATCTCATGGGAGCTGCTTTACAGCAGAGCCGGGCTTCCCCTCCTCGGGTGCTCTTCCCACCACACTCTGACGTCCCACCCCACAAGGTACAAACACATTTTCACCATAGCACTGAATTTGTCAAAATCACTTCTGTATGTTAGGTGGATTTTTGTAAGTTTGCTTTTAAGCAATTTGATGATATTCATGTTGCATTGATCATTTTCATTCTTATGCTTGGTTTCATGTTCCAGAATAAGTTCATCCAAAGATCAGGACATGGATATAGCAATGATCGAGCAGCTGAGAGAAGCAGTAGATTTGCTGCAAGATCCCAACGGGTATGTGTGTGTCCTTGGTCCAAGTTGTATGTTTCAGTAATGCATACTAATGTATTGCGTACGTTGTCTAAATTCCTAAAATACCTACACAAATAATTTTGGCTCAGTCCAGCTACTAACAAAGAAAAGTCATGTTTATTGCCTGTTTTCCCAAGATGCAAAAGTAAAAGAGTCAAGTTTCTGGAGGGACTGAGATCAACTTCCCCTTTTTCCACCCTTTATTGAGTTCATTCACCCGTCATGAAATTCATATGGGAATTTTTGGTGTAAGTCTTAGAAAACAAAAATACAGTAAAAGTACATATTATATATTGCTTAAAGTGTAAATCCCTGATTTAAAAAAAAAATTTTTTTCCAAAAAGGAAAGAATTGGTGTATCAAATAGTACTATATTTATCTGGGGTTGTTCCAAATATATATTAACTAAAGAATATATTTCTAAAGATTTGGGATACAGGATAATTTTTAAATCTGAATTTACTTTGATTAATAAATAGGCACTACATGCAGTAGATATGTGGATAATATTTTTTGATTTCTTAACTAATGGGAGTGGAATTCCATGGACAAAATATTTTCAGCTAAACAGTAGCAGGTATCATGTATGAGGTAATAACTACACGATCTCTAGAGAACTAGAGGGCTTGGTAAACGATGTGGTCTTGTAATATGATGAGCATGGGAATCACATGGCAGCAATCCTAGCTGGATTCTGCAGATTTATGAAAAGGGTAGTTAGTGTATCCGAGAATGCCAACGAGAATACACCACCAATGTTGTCTGGCCCTGGAAGGATAGTGGCAGATCAGTTTGGTACAGCTGGAAATCTTTTGCAATTGACTTGAAAAGTGTTTCAATTCTGCCGACATTTATTAAGTGCTTGGAATACGGGAAGTTGTGCAGTGTGCACCTTGGGGGATGTAAAGATGGACAAGACACAGCTCTTGCCTTCTGAGAATTTAAACTAGAATAGATAGAGATTGCCTTGAGCTGTTATTTATAAGTGTAATTGGGCCAGTCACAGTGGCTTGCACCTGTGATCCCAGCACTTTGGAAGGCCTAGGCAGGCGGATCACTTGAGGCCAGGAGTTCAAGACCAGCATGGCCAACATGGTGAAACCGTGTCTCCACTAATAATACAAAAATGAGCCGGGCATGGTGGTGAGCGCCTGTAATCTCAGCCATTTAGGAGGCTGAGGCAGAATAGCGTGAGCCTAGGAGGTGGGGGTTGCAGTGAGCTGAGATCGTGCCACTGCACTCCAGACTAGGCAACAAAGCGAAATGGTGTGTCAAAAATAATAATAATAATAATAATAATAAAATAAATAAGTAAATAACTGTAGTTGATTCAAGTGCTTGAAGTGAAGGTAAAAATGATAGACTCGAGCAAGTACCCAGCCCCAGGAAAAGGTGAGGTGGGTGGACTGGCCTTCCTGAAGGATAGGATAATGACCTGGGCCTTTAATAACTGCCAATTTCAAGAAAAAGAAATTCTGGATTGAATGAAAAGCTTAGGTAAAGACATGAAGGTCAGAATGAATGGAGCCAGGTTGGGAAAATCTCAGGCAGAACAGAGGCTCTCCATCCTAGTGTGCTTCAGTATCACTTATAGAACCTTTTCAGAACAGACACCGGACACTGGGGATTGGAGTCAGCCAGTGCTTCTGATACGCAGCCAAGACTGAGAATCACCAGAGACGGTGTAGAATGATGTAGGCGATGTCTTTGGATGCTGTTAAGGAACTGAGACTTTATTTTATATTCAGAGAGAGGCAGTGACGGTGTTTAAACATGAGTATTCATATTGTTAATTCTCACTTATGTTGGGCTCATGGCATAGGCACCTAATCAAGGTATGCTAAAAGAGCTGAATTTGGCCAGGAACGGTGGCTCACACCTGTAATCCCAGCACTTTGGGAGGCCAAGGTGAGTGGGTCTCCTGAGGATCAGACCAGCCTGACGAATATGATGAAACCCCGTCTCTACTAAAATTACAAAAATTAGCCCACCATGGTGGTGTGTGCCTGTAGTCCCAGCTACTCAGTAGGCTGAGGCAGGAGAATTGCTTGAACCTGGGAGGCAGAGTTTGCAGTGAGCCGAGATGGCGAAAAAAAAAAAAAAAAGCTGAATTCTACATCCTGAGCCAGGGCAGTTAGTGAGAGGGCAGAAAACAGGACAGGAGAGCCCGTACATGTGTTTACATGTATGCATGCATATGCATAGTTGTTCATATGTGTATGTTAGTGCATGTAGGCATGTGCACATGTGTGCGTGTATTCATTATAATGAATCAGGAAGTAGCATGGCTCATGGAAAGAACAGACTTTGAATTAGCTAGAAACTTTTTAAACCTAGCTGCAGCATCAGTTAACTTGGGTAAGTTATATGACTTCTCTGCATCCCTTTTCCTCATCTATAAGATGGGGTTACAAGTACCTACCTTTTAGGGTTATTAGGATTTGAAATAATACATAAACTGCTGGTGGAGAGGTAAATTGGCAAAATCATTCCAGAAGTATCTTAGTATGTTACCAAGTCTAAAAACATATAAAACTTTAAAATGAATTCTAAGAACTTATCCTAAGAGACAAAAAGACATGAACAATTTGGGGTAGAGAAGGAGGGATAGGTATTTTTAATAGCAAATATTTGGAAAAAAGAGAAATTAACAATTTGGGGATACTTTAAGTATATTATGGTCATTGATAAGATGGAATTTGATGTGGCTAATAAAATGTTTTGTAAAGTTTCTAGTGATATCATAGAATGCTTAGTATATAACTTTTTAAAAGTATATAAACATGTACAATGTTTGATCCCAATTATATAGATAGAATTAGGTACCAATTGTGCAGAAAATTTGCAAAAACTGGGAGGAAATATGTTAAGATGGATTTTTTTGGTGGTTATTGTATTGTAGATACTCAGTGGTAGGTGCTGTTGTTCTTTTGTGATCATTTGAAAGTGGGTGGTGAGAGGATGGGAGGGAACAGCTGAAGGTGTTTTAGGCCTGAGCTCTGGCATCTCATTATCTGAGATGGGGAACCTAGAGGGATAGCCAGTTACAAGAGGAAGATGTTGGGTTCAGCTTAGGACATGCTGAATAGAATTTGAGGTGCCAGTGTAGCAATGCCCATTGAGCTGCTAGATGTTTAGTTCTAGTGCTTAGAGACTTGGATTTGAAAGTCATTTGTGGCCGGGTACAGTGGCTCACACCTGTAATCCCAGCACATTGGGAGGCTGAGGCAGGTGGATCACAAGGTCAGGAGATTGAGACCATCCTGGCTAACACGGTGAAACGCCATCTCTACTAAAAATACAAAAAATTAGCAGGGTGTGGTGGCGGGTGCCTGTAGTCCAAGCCATTCAGGAGGCTGAGGCAGGAGAATCATTTGAACCTGGGAGGCAGAGGTTGCAGTGAGCTGAGATCGTGGCACTCGCTCCAGCCTGGGTGACAGAATGAGACCCCATCTCAAAAAGAAAAGAAAAGAAAAGAAAGTCATTTGCATAAGGTGCCACAGTAACAGAATCAGAAGCTGTGTAGAGGATAAGGTGCTCAAGGGCAAGCGTGTTGATGGGAAGGGAATGTGAGTCCAGGAGAGAGCCTTAAAGACCTGACGTGATGGGGACAGGACCCCAGTTGGACCCAAACTTTATATTGTTTTAATACTCTGTCTTTTAAATTTTGCATCACTTTCCCAACAAACACTTCTTACAAAGTCTAGATTGATTAATAAAGGAGACCAAATAGCAGTGGCCTGAGTATCTGGGGCTGGAACCCAGGAGTGACACATGAGTGATCTGGAGGAAATGGCTCCAGGTTCTGGGCCCCGGGTTCTTCATCCTCTATTGGGAAGTGGGTTGGACTGAGGATCTCTAGACTCTTCTTCAGCTCTGAAATGTCTGAGGCATGAATTGCTAAGGATGTTGAACAAGTCAGGGTGGGTGGGGTGTGTCTCACATGGTGGAAGAAAACATTCCCAACTCACCTTCCAAGTGATACTTGCTTTGCATGTTTATGGAGTACTATTTTAAAATACATTATGTTGTAAAATTTTATGTGGATTTTATTTTCTTTCTAAAATAATCTGCTACTTTGGCTGCTTTAGATCATTTTTATCCTGAAGTAATTATTATAATATGACATCTAATTTTATACTATTTCTGTGAGCCCGTGTAATAGTCATAAAGAGCCCTGGTTTGCTTCTGATACAGAGAGGATATTTCAAGATGTCATTTATTTCTAACTGCTTTGGGACTGAACATTAGTAATAAAAAAAAGTTTACATACACACTGTGTTTTTTCTTTTATCTCATATTTCATAGATCCAGGAATTTTTTCTTTTTTAGTTAAGCCGTTGATTGTAGGACTAAATTTTAAAAGTTTACCTTTTATGCATTAGAAAATGTAGTTCACTATTGCTGTCCTGTCTTTATCTTGGTTTCTTCTCTCAAGGCCTTCTGATTGTTTGTTAGACAGCATTTTTATAGACATCTATAATATAAACTCATCCCTATTTAAGATGACTTTGTAACTTTTATATAGCTTACAGAAATTCCTGGCTTTATAGATCTTTAAGAAAAAAATCCTCACCTCTTAAAATTGCAGAAATTTAGAAACTATGTGAGACTATTTCAGAAGAATGCATATCAAATTGCTTATGATTTTTTTAGTGAGAGATATAGTATATATCTTCCTATTAAATCCAAACGCCATTGGTACATATAGTATAATGTAATACTCTTAGCAACTTGACTTGCTCTATAAATTAATAAAGTTCTAAAATAAAATTTAGTTTATGCTATACTACCTATGAAAATTTTGATTTTATTAGAATCACCATTATATTAAAAACAAGTTGGATTGTATTACCAATAGCAGGTGGAATATTATATTTTGGCACATGGTGGGGAAATACGGTACAACTTGAAATGTCTGTCATAAACTTTTCCTCACTGAATCCTAAAGATAAACATAACTTTTTAGTACATTAAAAATTTAAACTAAATAGGACCAACAGAATTTATTAACAATAAAAGTTTAATAAATTGACTAATATCTTTTTTCCTACTCTTTAGGTTAAGCACGGATATTACAGAGAGAAGTGTTTTAAACCTGTATCCTATGGGATCAGCAGAAGCGTTAGAATTACAAGATTCTGCACTGAAGTATGCTTCCCTTTCGTAACAAATTATGTTTTCTCTTTTTATAATACATTGAAATTTGTATGCTTTACATTCTACTTTATATCTTTTTTTTTTCTTTCCTTGTTCTCACAGTGGTCAAATGCAGCTGGGGACATCTCCAATGTGTGAGGTAAGGCTGCTGTTGAACTCACCAGAACTCTGTGCAGTATTTGGTCATGGAATACTGGCCACCACATTCTGTAAAGATTTGTCGGGGAGTGAAACATCTGTATTAAAGAGGCCGATATTCAGATTTGTTCAGGACACATTTTTCAACTTGTTTATGCATTTACCTCTTTAGTTCTGCTTTTCTATTATAGCTCACCCTCCATGAAAGAGGAGAGTTGGCTATTTCTATTAGATTCTGTAGATTTTTTACCTCGGATCATCTTGCTGAGTTAAGCGATGGTAACTAAAATACATAGGGAACCTGCTTGCGTGTGAGAACCTGGAGGAGGACCATTCAATGTCGATTTTAGAGCCAAGAAGTCTGGGAATTGGCCACTTGGAAATTAGCTAGAAAAGACCTGAAAGACAAGAGCAAATGATTTGGGAATATCTAGAAGGATTAAAAGAATGTCATGAAGAGAAACAGCTGGGGATATTTGAGGACAGGGTAAGGATGAGTTCGGTAGAGTTACAGGGAGTGAATGTAACCCATGGGTGGCTGTAAAGAAAGCAACTTTGACGTAAAGCTAGAGATGAGCTTAGAATGTCTCAAAGCAAGAATAAGTTACCCCAGTCATAGAGAGAGAAGTCTGAGCCGGTGATTAGGGAGTGAAACATAGGTTACAACCCATTTCATGAATGGATTTAGGAGGCTAATTTAGGTACCAGGTTTGTGTACAGTTTATTCCCCCCCCCCCCCCCCGAGGTGTTTGCACATGTGCTATAGTAAAGCGGTTTCACACTCTGATTTTAGTTTCTATGTTAAAGAAAAAAGGAAAAAGGAGGTATTATATAAAAGGAAAAGCCACGTTACTAGAGAGTGTGGTTTCATTGTTAAGCACAGTGACTTGGAATTATATTAGGTATCAGTCCCATCTCAAAGACTGGCTAACTGTGGGCAGCTTAATTAACCTCTGTAAACATTCATTACTGTAATTGGGATCCTAATACCTACTGTAAAGATCAAATTAGGAATTTTGATTCGGAAAATGTCACATAATATAGGGTATCCAAATGTTAGCTATTAGCTTACTTGCCTATGATTGTTATTGGTGTAGCCTTTAAACACAATTACTGTACCACCTCTTCCTTGGGTGGAGATATCGTTGAATTACCCCATAGTGGAACATTGGAAGTCTTTTATGTACAGTCTCCCCTGGACCCTTTTCATCAAGCTCTTTGTTTGAGATTAATTTTGGTTCTGTGCTGACTTAACCTCTTTTTTAGCTTCTTATTTGGAAATAATTTTTTAAATTAAATTTTATTTTTTTGTAGAGATGAGGTCTTGCTTTGTTGCCCAGGCTAGTCTCGAACTGCTGGCTTCAAGCGATCCTCCCTCTTCAGCCTCTCCCAAGTGCTGGGATTACAGGTGTGAGCCACCTATAATCAAAGTGGAAATAATTTTAAACTTATAAAAGGTTGTAAAAAATTTGCAGTGTTCTACAAAAGCTTGCAAAAATGAGAATCTTATAAAATTAGATTTACTAATTATTAACATTTTATCACATTTATTATATTATTTGTTCTCTTTCTCTCTCTCTGTCTCTCCATACACATAGTTCTTTTTCTGAAAGTAAGTTTCACACATCATCGTCCTTTATCTCTAAAGATTTTAGTGTATACTTGTGTACAAATATTTGTATATCTGTGCGTATATTTGTGTATTTTCTGAAAGTAAGTTTCACACATCAAAGTCCTTTACCCCTAATCATTTTAGTGTGTATTTGTTCTCTTTCTCTTTCTGTGTCTCTCCATACACACAATTCCTTTTCTGAAGTAAGTTTCACAAACTTTGGTGTGTATTTTCTAAGAATATGGATTTTTATCTTACACAATCAATTTCAGTTATCATCTTCATAAATCATATTGATAACATATTTGCATCTAATCTATCATCCATGCTTCAGATTTGTCAGTTGATCTAATGGTGCTCTTCAGAGCATTGTTTTTCTTTCAGCGTAAGATTCAGTCTAGCTGCAGATACTGCATTTTATTGTCAGGTATCTACGGCCTTCTTTTATCTGGAACATTTTCATGACCTTTCTCTGATTTTTATAATCTTGAAATTTTGAAGAACACAAACCTCCACCTTTTTAATATAATGTTCCTTATTATGTGTCTGTCTGATGTTTCCTCATGATCAGGTTGAGCCTCTGCATTCTGATTTAGAATACTGCACGGGCGATGTTGTGACCATCTCAGGGTACCATATATGGGGCCACACTGTGTCCATCTGTTCCTCTTTGGTGATGCTAATTTGATCACTCAGCCAAGGTGTAACCCCATTTCTCCACTGAGTAATGACTGTTTTCTTTTTTGGTTGCAACTAACAAGCATTCTGTGACGAGATGGTTCAAGACCAGCTCAGCATCGAGCTGCAGACCCACTTTTGACTCTGGTAAAATAGCTGGCCACCTGTGTGCATGATTTCAGGAGCACAAGAAAGACATAAAACTTCTGGAAAAATATATATCCCCTCCATTTTTAACATACCTGTGGATGGTCATTCCAATAATTTTGTCTTCTACTAAAATGTACATATTCCTGATTTTTTAAAAATCATATGCTTTATGTATGTAAAATACATATGCTTTGTATTTTATATAAGTTATTGTTATTTCATTTCTTCAACAAATATTTGTTGATTGCCTCCTATGTGTCAAACACCACTCTGGACCCTGGACCCTGAGAAGGTAGCATTAAAGACACAGAGGTCCTACACTTAGGAGTTTACATTCCAGATAAGGTATAAGTGAAAAGTAGCAGTTGCCATGCCTGAGTAACGATGCAGGACCTAAGCTCAAGGTCCAGTGACTGGCCAGGCCACTTGCATGTGAAAGGCTAGGCCTGCTTGCCCACTGCAGCATACTGCCCCTTCATGCTATAGATCAGGGGCAACGCTAAGTCCTGTCATGCTTAGAAGCCTTAGTGGTGCCTGATTGCATCAAACCTTTTCTTCAGAGCAGATCTTGGCAGAAGAAGAGAAGCCATGATACTTCCGTGCACATGAGCAATGGTTCCAGTAATGTGAATGGGGATGGAAGGAACAAGGGATGGGTATATACTAAATACAGACTGAGCCCAGTTCATAGTTTTATCTAGGTCTAGTTTTCATCCCATTTTTAAATCTAATAGCAGTATATGCACTGATTTACTAACTGCCCAATTCCAATGGTTATTAGGAAATGCTACTGTTATTAAGTATTTTGGTGGCTTGGGAAGGAATGTTTAAATGTCACATTACCTTAATATCAGTCCAAGACTCTTTTATATAGGGCTTTCTCCTGTTTTCCCATCAGCAAAGGTAAACTATATCTTTGCCGTCAGTTCTAGATTTTCAAAACGGATTTCTGTTTATTGATCTCCTCTTTATTTCTCCTGTTGTTTGTGTTTCTTATTGCATAGCACAAACACAGGATTCTCACTTGAAGTGGGACCCGACTCAGTACCTGGTACATAGTGAGGATTCCTGGAAGCGGGGGAAGAAGAAAGGGAAAGAGATAGGAAATTAGATGATAAGGATTAGGGTTTGGTAAGCAAAATTTCATTGTACTGCTTATATAATGTACAGATCTCTGGGTTTCAACTGATAGCTGCAAACACTCCATTGTTTAGGTAAAGTGTATATTATGTTCCTCTAAATTCACTTCCTTGTGCTTGTCTAAATTGAACACCATCTGATACTTTTCCACATGCTCATAAAGCTTCATGGGTTCTTCCTGAAGTTTAACCATGCTTGCTACCATTATATTATGTGGAAAAGACTATATCCTCCTAAAGTAGGAAACTTAACTTCCAAGTCATATATCAATCATACGGTCAGTTGGGCCAGCCCAGCTTCCCTCTAATGATGAGTCTGTTTTTTCCATCAGCCAAGGCCATTAAGTCGGTAGATGTTGAGCTGCAGCTCTGCACAGGCCCTGTGCTCAGTGCTGTGAGGGCCTCCTAGCCAGCTACTGCACACTTGCCTCCAGAATGAATTTTCTGCCCTAACTGGGCAGACTGTATTACTCCTCTGTACTCACAGAATATAACAGGTCCAACCTTCCTTAGCACCTTTATTTTAGCATGCTACTTAAAATGTCTTAGAACTTTCACTCTCATAGTTTTAAAACGGTATATATACCTGTGTCCATAATTTTGGGAGTCCTTAGAAGACAGAAAACCTCAAGAAAAAAAACAGATACTTTTATTCTGTCTCCAACTTACAGTGTTTTGTTCTATTTAACATAAGCGGGTTTTTTTTTTTCTTTTTTTGGTTGAAAGAGGAGTATTTGGTATAAGGAATTCTCACTCCTTGTGTTCCTTCTCTAGAGCAGATCTCTGTCCTTGGCAGACACATCTCTATAATTTTAAAAAGCTGATATAAAAAGGAAGTCACAAGGAAAAGAAAAGAAAGTAGGGAATTCATAGGGCCAGTGATAAGGATTATGCAGAGCTAAAATATGACCCTTACTTACGATTTAGCTATTTTTATATTCTTTCTTCTGTCTCATTCAAGCAGAAAGTAACACCTTTCAGTGTAGTACTGTATTAATTTATTTAGCTAGTATTTGTTGAGTGCCTGTGCTAGATTCAGCCTTGTTTTTGTGTAGAGGACTGGAAGATGAAGGCTACGAAGTTGCCGTCACTTTAAAGAATTTTTTTGTGTGTGTGTGGGGTAAAGAAGATTTAGATGTTGAAAATTTTAGAGAAGAACATAAGATGGTCTGCAGTCCTGAGCTGGTTTTAGGTGCTCAAGGACACTGGGGAAGGGGTAGAGTTTAAGGAGAGGAAAGTAAAGTGAGACTTTGGGCATTTTGGGGTTTGGCTCTGTAGCCAGGAGGCTGTGTTAAGCAACGCAACGTGGCTGTGGGGAATCAGCTCAGTGTGGGAGCCACATGGAAAGGGGAGGCCAGGATTATGAAGCGGTTTGTCATTGGTGGCACATCACGTGATCTGACTTTGACCATGCTTTAGATGACTGCCCACATCAAGTGTGGGTGGAGAATTGCAAATTGTATGTGGGTGGAGAATTGCAAATTGTATGGCTCTTACATAAATAACATCGAATGGGGAACGGTCTTGGAGACGATAGGGCAAACTAGAGGAAAGACTTAGTTATAGAATGAATCCAACCTGAAGTTGCTTTAGCAGTTCTACAAAGCCATTTACTTGAATAAGGACATTAGTGACATTTTATTCAAAAAATATGGTGTTCCCTTGGATTTGTGTCAAAGGCAGGAAGATTTTTAAACAGCGCTCCTCAGCAATGAATAGGAACAGGCATCTTAAATGTGTAATAATTTGGTGGCATGTATGAAGGTGTTTATATGAGCTAATGCCCAAGTTTTTATTAGGAAGGATCGGGGGTTCTTGACTGCCTTATAAAGAAGGCAGGTCTGGGTAAGAAACTGGAGTGAGTCCCTTGTGGGCCCCTTGTTGCTGTGTGTCTCTTTCATGCTGGTTTACAGGATTTTGTTCTCAGCCACTGTTCTTCAACTTTTTCACTGTCTCTTTGGACCATCTGGCCATCCTCACGGACTCAGGCACCGCATAAAAAATAATGACTTTGAAACCTGTAGCTCATGCCCTAAGTTCTCCCTTGTACCCTAGTATTCAGATTTTATCTCCCTGCCCCATAAGTTTCTCATTAGAGAATGAGAAACTGATAGTGTCAACTATCTTTATAGCTAAACTGATAGTGTCAACTTCTTTAACTGCTCCTGTATTGCCACCTAGTATTCAGTGAAGCTATCACCTACCCACTCATTCCTGCTGGAAATCATGATGTCATCTTGACTTTTCTCCATGACCAGTTATAAATCCTGCACATTTTATGACAGAAAAAATTCATGATTTTTTCACTTAACCAGTAGTTGCCAAAGCAATCTGATATTGAACTGACAACATATATGCTCAGTTAATTTGGGGTCCAGATGTGTATTTATTGAAAGCTCCCAATGTGATTCTGCGTATTTAGGAAGTACTACCTTAAACCATTTCTAAAAACCATAATTAAAATGAGAATGGGAACCAGCAGGCAGCTTTATAACCTAGCAAAGTAAGCTGACATCCACGGATATTTTGGAGTGAATTCTTTGCTCTGGGAAATTCTTTATCTTGGTTTGTATAACACTTTAGATGTATTTTTCTATGAATGCAGCTGCATGTTTTCAGCACATATGAGTATGGTCTACTTAGCTACTGAACACCCTAACTAATTAATTCAACAGATATTCACTGTGTACCTATGGACCAGGGACATGACGTCAGTAAGAAAGATGCAATTCTTGCCTCAACAGTTTCACAGTCTAATGGAATATACCATGCTTTTTCCTTCTTTAAGGTGCAAAGTGATCTAACATCACATAGTAACGGGAGCCAGTATTCTCCAAATGAGGTAAGTTTCTTGAAGATTAATGGAAGGTGAGGTATTTCTTGAAGGTGGGATTGGAATATCTTTTACAGAAATATATAATCTAAGATTGTTCTGATTAATTAATTAATTGAAGAGTCTTTGGGGGAATCCATGTAACTCTCATTAGCTATCATAGCTTTATCTGGTCCTATTCATAATTAAAGATTAATTTTTATGAGATATATTTTTAGAAACCAAATATGGGAACATCTTTACAGGAAAACAGAATGAAGGTCACTTAAATAGGCAACATTTAGAATGTCTTGTTCTCCATAAATGATTCTGCGTAGTTCAGTGTCACTGACTTCAGTATTATCTGTCCTCATCAGATGTGCCCTCTTTTGGATATAAGTGGATAGATGTGTGTACACAACTATGGAAGAAGATTGCCAGTGTCATAATTATAAAATATTCTTAAAATGGACATGAAAATTGAGTGGGTCACTCTAAAACAACATTCTGTTGGTTATGCCATTTAACATCTTTGCAAAGTGATTTTTTTTAGCCAGGACTTCATCACGTAGCAGCAAATGCAAAAAGGGAGTCATTTTGTTACGATCCTTGAACGTAGAAAAACCATGTACATAGTTCTTCTGTTTTCCCATTTTTTTTCCCTAATTTTCTTTCTTTACAACACCACAGATTAGAGAGAACTCTCCTGCAGTCTCTCCTACCCCAAACAGCACAGCTCCATTTGGCCTGAAGCCTCGATCAGGTAAATGAAAACCTCATCCCATTCTTACACTAAATAACTCATAGTTTTCTCTTGAGCCTTTTAAGTGTATGCATTATCAATGTGCACATCACTGTCAGTTGTGCTGAGCTGAAATCTTGGCATCTACAGCTAGGGGAGGCCAGAGTTTGTAGCTTTGTTTTCAGTGAATCAGCTAAGTCCATGTTGTCAGTAGTGGATATCCTGTCTTCGTTTGAATCAGAGCAAAGAAAAAACGGTGGTGGGAGCATGTAACGGGGAAGAAATACTCTGTTGATTTTTTTTTACCTAAGGAAGATAAAATAGCTGCCCTTTGGCCCCAGTGGTTCCTGGTGCTCGGCTGAGTTAAGGGGCAACCTGCCTCTGGAAAAGTGACTCCTTTCTGAGACATCCTCATTTGCTTTCTGAGCCTGGTAGGTTCTGTGTGTTTACTCACATAACAGGGTGGTCATTTCAAGGCTTGCATGAGTGGTCAGGAGTATTTTTTAAAAAGTCTTTTGAGAAATCATTCTGCTTATATTACCTGTTTTATTTTAATTTGTTACTAGTTTATTTCCAAAAGTGAATTATAGCTATGTATACAATAATGGTTGCTTTTCAAAAGAAAGACTCTGTATAGAAAAATTTGATTCTTCTGATTTCTCCATTTATTTGAAATTCTGGTGCTAATCTTCCTTCTTTTATGTCTTTCTTTGTTTTAATATTTTTAACTCTTTGGTATTTAGTCTACACTTACTACTCATGCTTTTAAGCAAGTGCTAATAAAGAACTCAGACACTTTTAAGTAAAATCTGGTAAGGAACTCAGATCTTCTTGAGTTCTCCAGTAAAGCATTTTGAACAACAGGAGAGGTTATTCATGTGTATATTTTGCAAAAAGGCACCCATAGGAAAAACAAAGATGATTCTTTAATAAAGGAAATGTTTTTCATTCTTGGGGCAGGTTGATTGATGGGTAACAAGTGGCCAGGTGTGATGGTTTCCTGGCAGTTTGAATGGGCTATAGGAAAAAAGCCATTTGAGAAAGTGCTTGAGTGTGACAAGAGTTAATGAGTGTTTTATGGAGAGCCAAATTGTACACGAAATAAAATTCAAATGGCTGACCTTCTCATGTTTGGAACTAAGCAAATGCGGTCAGTTCTGGTCTGAGACCCTTGGCTGGGTTTTCATTTCCATGGTCTCAGGTGTGTCCTGGGAGGAATGGAGGTGAGTTCAGGCACACCTCATCTGTGCCTTCAGTGACGACCCCTAGGAGACTTACTATACACACTGACGACCTCATATGGAGCTGCAGACTGTCTCTTAATCCTCACAGTCAGTTTTACACAATTTAAAAATACGGTGTGATTGAGCAAATCAAAAGTTGAATGGATCTTCAAAGAATAATATTCTTTTGAATGTACAACTTGTAATTTAGTTGTAGAGTCATTTTGGTGACTTTTTTATTCCTTTTATGGAGTCCAAACTCAACTTATTACAGTTAGGGTTTACATTCTACTGGCGCTGTTGAACCATTTCACATTCTTTGTAGCGGTGAAAAATAAATGGAGCTTTTATTTTGAACAGCAGAAAACAAAGTTAATTTTCTCTCCAAGCTTCCAGTCTTTCTATAATGCTGACTAACCAATGCGGAAATTGTTCTTGTTGTCGAAAGCTCTCTGGAGTTCGGTTGCTGTAAATAATGCTATTTATCTTCAGGAACATCAAGTGACATGTTGGAACTTTACAAAACTTGCATTATGTATGGGGATTTTTTTCATTTTAATAATTTAAAAATAGTACAGCTTATATGCTTAAATGTGGTTTTCACATTTTCTGGAAAATAATATAGACAGTAATTTTAACTGGAAAGCATATAGTTTTAAAAGATAGAAACCATTTTTGATCAAGTAGCTTTAGAATTCTTAAAGCCAATTAATTTTTATTTTGAAAGTATGTGGATTTATGTGATTTCTGTGTTATAAATAAAAACAGACTACTCAAATTAGCAAGTTGAAATAAGAACTTAGATGCTTAAAGTAGGCTGACAGTTTTCTTCAAAACAAACATTTCTTTCTGTGTTTTCCTCCCAAACAAAGACAACTGCTTACACCCAAATATTTATTTCTAGAACTATATCTACTTATTCTACTGTCCCTTGCCTTATGTTTGAATTAAAAATTATATAGATTTTCCTAAATATGAAATTGCCATATGGATATTTAGTGCAAAAATAAGAGTCGTTATTTCATAAATGACCAACTCAGAAGTTCTTGAAATTGGTTGATCTCTGTTGGTTAATTGAATTTGTTGTTAAATAGACTGTGCTAGTGTCCAACATTTTTTGTTTTTCTGTTTTTTAACTGAGCAATATTGAAAACAGTATTGAGAGGTATGTCCAGGATCGAGAAAAGAATTAGCTAAATTCAGCTATCAATGAAGCATGCCAATAGACCTACAGATGTCTTTAAAAATAAATTTTATATTGCTTTGGAGAAAAAAAATCGCTAATGGTAAACAATGATTTTTATAATAGTTTTATTTCTAAATAATAGATATATTTACACATTAAGCTTTGTCCTATTTGACCGATTTTGGGGGGAAATCATATTTGCTAAGATTGTTAGTTTTTTAGAAAGTCTTTGAGAAAGGTATCTGGCAGGTCTTTTGCTTTTTGTCCACCTAACCTATGGGTACTCTTTCTTTCTGCTGACCTGATTCGTTAGTACTCTAAGTCTGTGGGCTTGCAGAACTGTTAAGATTAACAATATGAACTGCATGCAAAGTGTATGATTGATGGGCACTAACACTCAGTTTTTATCGTTCTTTTTATTCCATGCACCATCTTTCATTCTTCTCCTATATTGTGCATTTGAAATTAAACCCCATATAAATGAAATCCACTCTTCATTTCCATGCAAACCCTATGCCATTTGTGAAATGCTGCTGCCCCTTTGGTTTTTCCTGGTCCTTGTGCAACTGTACGCGGACTGGCTCTCTGGCTCCCCTGCAGACCCAGCCCTCATTCTTCCTCCTATCTCCTTCAACACACTTACACAGGCACAGACATGGGACAGCTCTAGCTACAGTGTTCCATCTGAAGGAGACAGTGACAATGGTAGGTGGCTTTGTACCTCTTCTCCAATGTTCTCATTAATCAGCCAATGCGTATATTGAATATTCATCTCTGTGAAGCTAAAGATAGAGCATATTCACCTGCATGCCTGGTACAAGAAATAATGTATAAGCCTGGAAAGTGAAGTCCAGAAAAGTGCATGTGGATTGTTCTCTAGCAGTTTGTCAATCTCCAGTTTAATTAAATTGACTATTCTGGATTTGGGGAAGGCAGTATACTACTTTCTTTTCTACCCTTTTCTGCTTGGGTTTTTTGGTTTGTTTGCTTGTTTACAAATATTTGGGGTTTGGACATTTGGATTATCTCTGCTTGTTCCTGCATCTAAACAATGGTTCTAGAGATCGATGTTGTATTATTTATGCTTACCATGTGAGATTTCTAAGGTAATTAAAATGTACCATGGCTGATCCTAGAGTATTGCATTGAAAATAATGTTAATGTTGAGAAATCTCTAAAAATGAAAAGAACTGATTTGTCTTCTTTCTTTCCAAAATATTGGCATATTTTGACTTTTGATACCTTCTTGAGTATAAGTTCATCTTTTTGACTTTTAATAATAGTAACTTGGCCTGAGAATCAATGTGTAAATAAAAAATCGAGGAAACTCAGCTAGTATTTATGTGAATATCTTTTAATTTTAAATCTTATATAGCCTAAGAGATTACAATAAAATATAATTATTTAGATCTACATACCGCCTATATCTTAATCTCCACTCTAGTCTAATTTCATTCTAGTCTTTGAAATCTTCAGATTTTAAACATTTTACTTCCAAATACAAAGTCATTGCAGTCGAGTTAAGTGAAACAGAATGTGATTTAGAGGGAAGAGTAGTGAGGTACAGGGTATAGCCCCAATGCAAACACAACAGGAAGATACGTTTTCTGATAATATTTATCTTTTCATCTAAGTATGTTATATGTAATACCTGGAAAATATGTATTTAAGACACTTGCTGTGATTTCTGGTTAAAATTCAACCAAAAATGCTTTTACAATTTCCTTATGGAGAAGGACAATGTATACTTTGGCAGAGTAGTTATACAAGGAATTTTAATATTTCATAGATTTCTAAATTTTTAAACTGAAAGTAAATGGGATTAAAAAGCAACAGTTACGAAACAAAAGGCCCTCCTTATACCATCCGGTTTTCAATTTTGGAAGTTGAAGAGGGTTAAATGGAAACTTTCTTGATAAACTTTTTTACTTAAAAATTTTTTTCTTCGAATGGAGGAGGAGGCATTTTTGTTTTTCAGAAAGCATAGCTATGTATGGGCCTAATGTTGTTTAAAGGAAATAAAGCCTAGAATGAAAGATCTATGTGTGGTTTGGTGTTTCCTTAGGAATGATATCTGAAACCAATAACTTTTTTTTTAAGCTGGGAAAGAATTAGAGTTCTTATGTAGCAGTAAAATTTCTATCTTCATAGATGAACAGCCTAAAACCAGAAAGGTGAGGTGAGCTGCCTGGGTCGCACTATGGTGTAGAGGTGGAGGTGAAGCCACACCAGGGTTCCTAATTCTGGAATCATCTCTGCCACATCTACGTTCAGGCTGCCTTCATTTTAATAAAAATCCTGAAATTTCCGTAGAAAATAATTATTGTGGAAATCTTTCTAAAAATAAAATAACCTTGCAATAGTTATTATTTTTTCTCTGAGTGAAGATTCCAGGGATTCACACGCAGCTATTATGTTGTACCACAATAATAACAAAGCCATCGTTTTCAATACTCGTGGTTCAGTCAATCATGTCAGACACTGACATATTTCCCTATTTGCAATTCGTCTCTACTATGCCCTGGGCCACAGAAAATCTTCTGTGCAGAAATAGTCTTTACAAATATTTGTTTAGGTTCTCAGATCTGGCTTTTATGTTTATCTTCATTTTCTTTGTTCTAAACTTTGCAATGTGATTGGAACACATTTTCTAATGCTTTTTTTTTTTTAATTAATGAAACTGCACTGTATGTTCACAGGTCTGTGAGCTAATGCTGGGAAAGGAACACAGACTACTTTTTATGTTGTTCTTACTGGTTCCTTTTAAGTAGAAGATCCTATTCAGGGGCCTCTCTTGGCATTTCAAAGCTGATTACATCAGTTTTGTTTCCTCGTGTTTTCTCCATTATTCAATATTGGCTGCTATCTTTGTAAATAACCTTTATAAATAAACATCATCTTATTACCAGCTCAGCTTAACATAATGTAACTTGACTTTTATTTATACTTTTTAGTTACTATTTTTGGTAAGGTTGGCCTTTTCATGTCTTGCTCACTGTCTTGCTTTATGTAAAATTATCCTTTTATTTAAATTCTTTCAACTATTTATTCCCATTCTGTCTCATTTTAAATTCCCCACTTTCTCTAAAACTTATTCTTCAAACAGATGTTTTTTTAAAAATGGCAAACTGGGTAGAAAGTCCTTCGGTGTTTGAGGTCTTAGAGTCCCTAAAGTTCTGCCCCATAAGGTGGATGAAGGAGGTTGTGGAAGTTTGTCTGTGGGTTTGTCTGGACCCACCCCTGGAGATGGATGGGACAACTTTAACCTCTGTTTTTAACCTGATAGCTTAACTTCTGCTTTTCCCCCGTTCTTGTGTCCTCTTACTGAATCTTTCCTCTTGACTTCGCTTTGACGTTAAGAACCATTTCTATCCTCTTTGGGGTCGTATTTTCTCTCTCATTTGCAGTGAATTGGTAGATGCTAATTTATACTTATTGAAAATTAATCTTTAAGTTGTCACCAGACAATGGATGAATGGACCAGTTTACATTAGTCTCTGAAATACCATCCATCTCGTGCCACTTTACAGATATTTTCCTTACATTTTTTACAATAATCTTGCACTATAGATGTTATTTTTCCCATTACAAAAATGAAGAAACTGAGGATATAGGAGGATTTTTAGTGGTTCTCAACTCTGGTTCTATATTAGAATCACCTGGGCATTCTGTAAAACTGTAGTCACTTAGGGTGCATAATCAGAAATGCTAATTTCTTTGGTGTAGCATTGAGTCTAAGTCCTGATCATTTGTTTTACTTTTTTTATGTGACGTTATGTGGTGTTCAAGTAAGGTTGAAAGTCACTGGGTTAAGTAAATTGTCTCAAGACCATAGAGAAGAAATGTGAGCATTTTGAGGACAGGGAATGTGTCTAATTCAATTTTAGGTGCCAGAATGTAATGAATGAATCAGCTAGTGAGAATTCTGATCCACAGTAGCCTGGATCTAAAGCTCATGATACTTTTTTAAAGCCAAGATATTACTGTCTTTGAATTTGTGTATCTTAAACATCATGTCCCGTTCAGGTTCTTAACTTCCAAAGAGAAGTCGACAGCTAAATTTTAAAACTTCATGTTTCCACAGAGAAGAAATCTCCTTTCATTGAGTTAAATTTAAGTATAAATATTTTTTATATGAAGAGTGCATTTCATGCAATAATTAAATGATAAAGTGCATTTGGGCAATTTTTAGAGCAAAAGACTGTTTGCCTAACCCAAAGATCTTCTCACAACAAGTACGTAAATGGTTTCTTGTACACATCCTTAAACATCTGTGGAGTGCCTGTTATGGGCTACGCGTGATGCTCGTTACTACGGATGCGGCTCTGAAAGAGACAGAGGAAATCTCTCTGCTTTCATTTCAGAGTCTAATGCATTCAGACCTGGAAACTAAATTTAGGAGATTATTCATAAGAGGAAAATCTCAGGTGACTGATTATCAGAATAGAATAATCTTTGCAAGGATGCTTTCCAAATAGACTGAGCTTTAAATGAGGGAGTGTTTGAAACACTTGTTTTGTTTACTCATTCAACAAACTCATTCTGCTCAACTCACTGCTTTGTGGGGCAGGAGTAGAGGGTACAAGTTGGAAATAGACATAAACGTTTATACATCCATAATGGAGTGAAATATCACTCTACTGTAAGACAGAAAGTGGTGGGTGCCATGGGACAGACACAGATAAAAAAATTTTGTACGCTCACAGAAGACAGAAATTATTCCCAGCTCAGAGATGAGGATGGGGAAAAGAGTGGAGGAAAAGGCAGAAAATAATGGAAAGATCAGTGGAATTTGATGTTATATCTGTCTGCAAGGATGAATTCCATATTTTGCATGAGCATTTCATTATCCCCTGCAGGCTCCATGCTTACCTCTTTTGCTAAATAAATTACATATATGTGCAAATCTTTTCCATTCTTTAACTGTTATTTATGCCAGACACGATGGCTCACACGTGTAATCCCAGTACTTTGGGAGGCTGAGGCAGGTGGATCACTTGAGGTCATGAGTTCAAGACCAGCCTGGTCAACATGGTAAACCCCGTCTCTACTAAAAATACAAAAATTAGCCAGGCGTGGTGGCAGCCTCCTGTAATCCCAGCTACTTGCGAGGCTGAGGCAGGAGAATCACTTGAACCTGGAGGCAGAGGTTGCAGTGAGCCGAGATTCTGCCACTGCACTCCAGCCTGGGCGACAGAGCGAGACTCCATATCAAAAAAAACAAAAATAAAAATAAATATTTATATAACATACAGTAATTAAACTATAGGCTTAGTTTAAGCAGAACTTACTTTTTTTTCTTTCATCTTAAATTGCCTACCTTGGCCAGGTGCAGTGGCTCACACCTGTAATCCCAGCACTTTGGGAGTCCGAGGCAGGAAGATCACTTGAGTCCAAGAGTTCGAGACCAGCCTGGGCAATATGGTGAAAACCTGCCTCTACTGAAAATACAAAAGTTAGCCAGGCATGGTGGCTTAGGCCTGTGGTCCCAGCTACTCGGGAGGCTGAGTTGAGAGAATTGCATGAGCCCAGGTGGTTAAGGTTGCAGTTAGTCGAGATTGCACCGCTGCATTCCAGCCTAGGCAGCTGAGTGAGACTGTGTCCTCCGACTCCCTTGCCAAAAAACAATCACCTACCTCTTCATCTCTTTCAACACACTCATAATACACACTCACTCTGCTCTCTCACCCTTCTTTTTTCTTATTTACACTTCAACAGTCACAGGAGCATTTGATGTGAAGAATACATGCTCACAGTGGATGCTACTTCTTAATACTGTCACATGGCCTCGAGTTAAACTTTTATTCCTCTGGATTAAGTAAGGCAGCTCTTGAAATTTAGTGATATGAAAATTAAGGAAAACCAGAATAATTCTTTCGTAGATCAGTTTCCTGAAGCCTGGACCCCTACTGGTCACAGGATTTATTATTTAAATAGGACTTGAAAGAAAAGATAAAACTGCAGGTAATTTAATCAGAGGTACTTTAATGGTCCCAGTAAAGTTATTCTGTCATAACAAACCCAGCAACATAAGCAAACACTTTTGTACTTGGTAGATTTATTATGAGCCTAAAGAGATTGCCTTAAGTTCTCTTATATGTCATAGTGACAAATACATTTAGAAAACTAATATAGGGATATAGTCATTATTTCTGATAATTTTATGTATATTTGAAGTGTTCATTTTAAAAACTACAGTTCAAGTGGTTTTTTAAAAACACTTTTTGTTTGCTTAACATTCATAGAGCAGATGCCTAGGCATGCATATTGTATTTTTAAGATACAAAGGAATGCAAAATTAAAAATGATCCCAGGAAAGTAAAACCCAGACACCATTTCATTATCCTGATACCTCACACAGGGCTCTAATAGGGCAATGTGATGTTGAACAGAAAAGCTCATGGTTCATTTAACTTCCTAATAGTTTCACATTCAGATTAAAATCTGCCAGTAAAAACATATTGAAAATATTATTAGATAAGATTACCCCCAGAAAAAAGGCAAAGGAAAATAACAGCTCCAAAGAAAACATTCAATTTGTTTCAGTGGTGTTGAGGCGCCCCTTGCTGGCCTATGTGTGTATTATCCAACTCTATCTGCATTCCTTGGCCTCTTTTTTTGGTAAATTTGGTGGTGCAAATTAATTCTAGATTTTATATTTTTATATATTTCTCTTTTTTGGTTTTGCTTGAAATTGCATCAAGTTTGATGCATTCTCCAATTTCTTCCGTGCATCCTAATTTGTCAGATTTGTCCTGTTCCCTTTTCTCTGTGAACTTTTCATGTCTCCCTGCCTGGTCACTGTGTCCTCCTTTTACTGATCTTGGCTTGACTTTTTAAATACTTGATTCTACATCCTGTGAGGTTTGGGTTTCGTGGGACTTGGTGACAACCCTCCTGTGACTGCCTGTGGCGTCCTTTGCCTGTGACTTCCCTCAGTGGCTTCCAGCAGAGGCCCCAGGCCACAAGCTGCCTCCTCTCTGAGATTCCACAAGGTGACAGGCCTTGTGTACCATAAATCATCCTCTTTCTCCATTAACTCTAAGTTAATGGTTTAAAATATGTCAACTTCTTCATCTTCTTACAGCATCAGAATGCTAATTCTAATATCTTAGAACTAGTTTAGAAAGGAAATACTGAGATGTGAGAAGGAGAATGCATGTTCAAAGGTACAAATTGAGATTAAAATATGGTAGTTAGGTGAGCACAGGACTTTTGATTACACTGAATGGACTCAGGTATTTGCATTCAAAGTATTCTATTTGTAAATAATATTTAATTTCTAGAAATCTGAAATATTGAAATAGTTTCTAAAGTGGTCCATAGGAAATGTATGTCAGGGTAGAATAAAAATCGCACATTCTTTCTTATTCAGCATTGTTTAAATTATTATGATTGAAACCTCTGAAATCTCAGTACGCCATGCAGCTTTCTATGTGGTATGGATTTCTAACATTGGAGTTCTCTGCCCAGAATGTTCTGAAGGACTTTCCCTCCCCACCTCAATCTGAAAGTCTATGGGACGGAGGAACCAAGGCTCTGAACAGCTCTTGGATCCATCATATGTGCAAGGAAAGTTGACAGAGTAGGATAAACATCTCTAGGGGGAAAAAAAACCTCAAGTTTAAATCTGCCCTGGGCTTTGGATCATTAAAAAATTAATTAAAACTCTTGCTGTAGTCATTCTCCAATACATAGAACTTTATTTACCTTCTTGATTGGTCTCTAAAAGGTGTTTTCCTTTTAGAGGTAAGGGCATGTGTTTTCTCAACTCATTTCAGAGGGAGCACCGCTGTTAGTTACTATTCTTGGAGGTCGTGACTTCAAGAACCTGAAGCCAACCGTGAGCTCTTCAGCTACTTCTATTCTTGCCAGTCTTCCTAAAAGGAGTCCTTGCTCATCTCCAAAGAGCTGACTTTTTTGATAGTCTGTCAGTGACAGTCTAGAAGGCAGAATTTTTCCTTTGTACCCTCAAATATGTAATCATCACTTAGTTCTTAACTCAGGCTTGTGAAAAACTTTATGCCAACAAAAACATTAATTTGTGCTTACTTTTAATACATACAACTCTAGAGTCTTATTTGAAATAAATTATCTGAATTTAATGGAAGGACTGAGTGTAAATTCAAACTTAAAATGGAAACAGTGGGAAGACGAGTGAAGTAGGACATGTCAGACAGGGGGCTTGGAATGATCCCAGTGACCCAAACCTTGCCCTGGGTTCACTTTATTATAACCAAAGAATACAACCTGGTATAATTTAAAATATAATCTCTTTTAAAATATTTGAGCCAGGCTTTTCTTGTGGATTTGGCATTTGTTTCTCTGAGTGGTAAATGAATGATTTTGGATAAATTAACATGCTGTTTGTTTTGAACATGAATAGCCCTATGTGGCAGCTTGGACAAGGCACTACATAAAGGCATTTTTTCCCTTTCTGTTATAGTGTTTCTAAGACCTCAGAGAAATTTGGAATCTATAGACCCACAGTTTACAATCCGGAGGAAAATGGAGCAGATGAGAGAAGAGAAAGAACTGGTGGAACAACTTCGTGAGGTACCCAAGAAACACTATGTAACTAAAGAAGAATTTTTAGAATTTAAGCAACATTCAATATTGTGGAAAAATAGACTTTGAAACATTGCAAGCAATCCTAATTTCAAATCTAGCCAGATCACTTACTGACTGCTGGATATTGGGCAAGCCCCTTAAAAGCCCTGAGTCTGTTTCTTTATGTACTAAAAACATGATATGGCCAGGCACAGTGGTTGATACCTAATCCCAGCACTTTGGGAAGTGTACGTGGGCTGATCACTTGAGTCCAGGAGTTCGAGACCAACGTGGGCAACATGGTGAACCACGTCTCTACTAAGAATACAAAAATTAGCTGGGCGTGGTAGCGTCTGCGTGTAATCCTAGCTACTTGGGAAGCTGGGAGGCTGGGGTGGGAGGATCAGTTGAGCCCAGGAATTCAAGGCCACAGTGAGTTATGATTGCACTGCTTCACTTCAGCCTGGGTGACAGAAGTGAGACTTTGTCTCTTAAAAAAAGAAGAAAAAAAGTTTCCAATTGACCTTAGTGGGGTTTTGTGAGGAATATATGAAATAGTAGTAAATAAAAATAATACATATGTGTCAATGCTGGCACTGTTACAATTCAGGTATACTTTAATGCCCTGTCGTTATTTACTTAATAATAATTTAATTTTAATTTTTGTTTTTATTTATTTATGTATTTTTTTGAGACAGAGACTTGCTCTGTCACATAGGCTGGAGTGCAGTGTCATGATCTCGGCTCACTGCAACCTCTGCCTTCTGGGCTCAAGTGATCCTCCCAACTCAGCCTCCTGAGTAATTGAGATTATAGGTGTGCTCCACCATACCCCATTAGTTTTTGTTTTTTTTTTGTAGAAATTGGCTTCCCCATGTTGGTCAGGCTGGTCTCAAACTCCTGGCCTCAAGTGATCTGCCCACTTTGGCCTCCCAAAGTGTTGGGATTATAGGCATGAGCCACGACACCCAGCCCAATTTTTATTTCTTAAGAGACAGAGTCTCTTTCTGTTGCCCAGACTAGAGTACAGTGGTGTGATCATAGCTCACTGTAGCCTTGAACTTTTGGACTGAAGTGATCCTCTGGCCTCAGCCCCCCAAATAGCTCAGCATAATTATAGGTACATGCCACTGGGCCTGGCAATATTACATTAATTTAAAAATGTTTATAGTTATCCTCAATTTGTATCCCCAAACTGACCAGAGATTTTAAATCAATTATCTAATAGGCAAACCATTTGAGTTTCTACCAAAGAGGAGGTCTTGTGCTGGGTGTCATTGAAGCTTTTAAGTTTGGAGACGGCAGGGACCATAGCTGTCTTAGTCCTTGTCATATTTCTTAGTTCCCAGTGGGCACTCTGTAGGTGTTTGTCTACCTGCATGGACTTTTTGTCTGGTTAGGAAGATCATAGGTGAATATATCAAAGGTTAAATAACAGTACATTATTGCGTCAGTCAAAAAGGAAGAAAAACATTGGTAAACATTGGTATTAGCTATTAAAGGCAGCACATTATGAATTGCTGCATGAGTTTTTTATGTTCAAAAAGAAGTATCATAACTATGAACTAGAAGAGTCTAAGAAAGCTTCTTGACTAACAATGGAACAACCATTTGACCCTGCAATCCCATAAATGGGTATATATCCAGAGGAAATACATTGTTCTACCAAAAAGATACCTATACTCATATGTCAATCACAGCACTATTCACAGAAGCAAAGACATGGGATCAACCCAGGCTCCCATCAGCAGTGGATTGGATAAAGAAAATGTGGTACATAAACACCATGGAATACTACACAGCCATAAAAAACAACAAAATCATATCCTTTGCAGCAACATGGATGCAGCTGGAGGTCATTATCCTAAGCACATTATTACAGAAACAGAAAACCAAATACCACATTCTCACTTATAAGGCGGAGCAGGAGCAAAACACTAAGTATATGTGACACAAAGATGGAAACAATAAACACTGGGAATTCCAAAAGGGGAGAGAGAGATGGGCGAAGGTTGAAAAACTACCTGTTGGGGACTATTTCACTGCTTAAGAGACAGGATCATTAGAAGCCCATACCTCAGTATCACACAATATACCCATGTAACTAACCGGCACATGTGCCCCCCAAATCTAAAATAAATTTTTTCAAAAAAAGAAAGAAAAGTTCTTGGAGGAGATAGATTTGATGCAAAATCTTCTTCTTTCACTAGCAAATGTGAATTGACTGTTACTCTCTACCAGGCTGTATTCTAGGTGATGGATGTAGGAGAGAGCAAAAAGGTCCCTGTTGTTCTGAAGCTTATAGTCCACTGGGAAGAAATAAGACAGAAACAGATAAATATACAGTTTCAGAAAGCAGTGAGTTCTACAAATGAGCAGTGAGCCCTGTAAACAAAATGTAGATTAAATTAAATCAGGATAGGTCAGCATCTTTGTTATAGCAGCTGATACTTTTTATATGGCTTAGCAAAAAGTCAGGAGGAAATAATTTTAAAAAGACAGCAAAAAAAACTCTTACCACCATTTTAAGCCACTGTGGTCATTCAGCAAACACGAAGGGAAAGTTAGACCTCTGTCATGTGCCCAGACTGTCTGGATGTGATATAAACTGGAAAGGTGAACTTTATGAAATCTATGCAAATAAGATCAGAAGCTGAAATATGGCCCTTAATGAGTGATATCTTACAATTTCATCTTAAACATGGGTCATATTGATCATTTAGGTCTTAATTTAGCGATATAAAATTAGAGCCTCAAAAAGGGCCTAAAAAATTGTCCACACACAGGACCGTTCTGAAAGAAATTTATATAACACTATGAGATGCTCTGTTTTTCAAGTTTTCATTTATTAAAATCACCAAATTAAGTCATCCTTTCTTAGGCTGTTATCCAGTTAAAAGGAGCTTCTGTTGTAAAAGCTCTGGTTAAAACGGTTTGAAAACTGATTTCTCTACTTCTACTTCCAAGAGGACGGAGTAGGCAAACTTTTCCTCATTCCTCCCACTAAGTACACCTAAAACATACATAAAACCAACATAAGAACATTCTGGGAGGTAAAGAGAAGACAGACTGATTAGGATCCTTGAGACTTGAGGGACGCCATAGTGGTGAGCTCCAGGGGGACTTTCTTTTTGCCTCATGTATCCAGAGTTGGAGCTGAAGTCACTCGCTGGGAACCCAGAAACAGTCATGGGCACCGACTTTAGAAAAACAGCAACAAAAGCCAACTTTCTCTAACTGGATAACCAGGAAAGGGACAGCCTAGCAAGACACAAAAGTTTTAGACCATAAATGCTCTACTGCAGCTGAACACCACAGGAAATACCGTGGTCCCCGCCTCAGCCTCACCAGCAAAGGCTGAGTCAGGTGAAACTTCCTACCCTTGCTGGGATACTGTTGGAGAAGACCAAGCCAGGAGCCAGAAATGTCATCCCCACTGGTCAGTTAAGGACCCTCACCTGCTCCCAGAGTTTCAGTGAAGACCACATGGGAATCCTAGATTCCCACCCCAACCCAGCAGTAAGGAAGCACCTACCCTTGCCCCCTACTTCTTGGCTGACTGAGACTCAATGGGAAACTCAGTTGCCTACATTCACCTGGCAGTAACAAGATGGTGGCCACCTTCCCCTGCTGAAGCAGTGTCAAACAAACAAACAAAGCCAACTAAAACAGAGATTTAAATAGGATCCAGAGTCTCATAACATAATACAAAAATGTCCAGGTTTCCCTTGAAAATCCATCTCATTCCAAGGAGGAGGAAGATCTCAAACTGAAGGGAAATAAAGACAATCTACAGATGACAACATTGATATAGCAGAGATGTTAGAATTATTTGACAGATATTTTAAACCAGCCATGATGAAAATGCTTCAATGAGCGATGATGCACAGGTCAAAGGAAAGGAAGAGAATACCCCAGCAGAGAACTAGAGACTCTCAACAAAGAAAAAGAAGACATAAAGAAAAACCAGGCTGGGTGTGGTGGATCACGCCTGTAATCCCAGCACTTTGGGAGGCTGAGGCAGGCGGATCACGAGGTCAGCAGTTCGAGACCAGCCTGGCCAACATGGTGAAACCCCGTCTCTACTAAAAATATAAAAAATTAGCCAGGCGTGGTGGTGCGCACCTGTAGTCTCAGCTACTCGGGAAGCTGAAGCAGGAGAATTGCTTGAACCCCGGAGGCAGAGGTGGCAGTGAGCCGAGACTACACCATTGCACTCCAGCCTGGGCGACAGAGTGAGACTCTGTCTCAAGGAAAAAAAAAGGAAATCGAGAGCTGAAAAATACATTATCCAAAATAAAAAGCCCAGTGGATGGGCTCCACAGCAGAATGGAGATGGTAAAGGAAAGAATGGAATAAAACTAAAAGAGAGAACAATAGAAATCATCTAATCTGAACAATAGAAAACGGATTGAAAATCAGTGGATGGAGAGCCTCGGGGACCTGGGGGAGTGTATGATCCCACATTCGTGGCATGGAAGGCCCAGAAGGAAAGGAGAATGGGAGCAAGACAGAGGAGGAACTTGCGGGTGGGAAGGAAGGGGATGTGTCTATAATCTTTTTTCTTTATTTTGAGACAGAGTCTGGCTTTATCATCCAGGCTGGAGTGCAGTGGCACAATCTCGGCTCACTGCATCCTCTGCCTCCTGGGTTCAAGCGATTCTCTGGCTCAGCCTCCCGAGTAGCTGGGAGGGTATGTCTATAAGAGGGATCCTTGTGCTGGTGGGAATGTTGTGCATCTTGACTTTGTCAATGTCAATATCCTGGTTGTTTTGCAAGTTGTTACCATGGAAGGAAATTGGGCTAAGCGTAGATGGAATCTCTCCGTATTAGCTCTTACAATTGCATATTAATCTAGAATTATCTCAAAAATCAAAAGTTTAATTTTTTAAAAGAAGGACAAAAACTGATTTCTCAACTAAAAATAGTCTAAGAGAAAAGCAATTTTTTTTTTGAAACCTGGTCTCACTCTTCTCAACTAGTTTGGGGTGCAGTGGCATGATCTCAGCTCACTGCAACCTCCACCTCCTGGGCTTAAGAGATCCTCCCACCTCAGTCCCCCAAGTAGCTGGGACCACAGGTGCATGTCACCACACCTAGCTAATTTTTTGTATTTTTGGTATTTTTTATTTTGTATTCAGAGTTTCACCATGTTTCCTACGCTGTTCTCAAACTCCTGAGCTCAGGCATCTTGCCCACCTCCGCCTTTCAAAATGTTGGGGTTACAGGTGTGAGCCACGACGCCTGGCCTAAGAGAAGAGCATTTCTTTTTTTTTTTCTTTTCGGTCACCCAGATTGGAGTTCAGTGGTGCAATCTCGTCTCACTTCAACCTCCGCCTCTCAGGTTCAAGTGATTCTCCTATCTCAGCCTCCCAAATAGGTGGGATTACAGGTGCATGCCACCATGCCTGGCTAATGTTTGTATTTTTAGTAGAGATGGGGTTTCACCATCTTGGCCAGGCTGGTCTTAAACTCCTGACCTCAAGTGATCCGCCCACCGCGGTCTCTCAAAGTGCTGGGATTACAGACCTGAACCCCTGTGCCCGGCCAGAGAAAAGCATTTCTTAATCCCTCTTCTGCCCCATGCAGACTGCCTGAACCAGTCAGATTTAGTTTTTATTTATCACACTCAGAAAGTGATTCCATTATTCCATTCATTCTACTAATTAAAAGTTTTGCACTCAACCTTAATTTCTTTTTATAAAGAGGTATTTTGATATTGTTTGAAAAGACATAAATAATGTGAGTGTTTTCTAGGCATTGTTATCCTTATCCCGCATAATGAAATTAGTGCCTCAGTTCATAAATATCCATAGTTGCGTTTTACCCACAGTTATCTCAGTATTAGTAGCAACTGGATTCCTTCTGATTTCCCCAACAGAGCATTGAGATGAGATTGAAGGTCAGTCTACACGAAGACCTGGGGGCAGCACTCATGGACGGTGTCGTCCTCTGCCATCTGGTCAACCACATCCGCCCACGGTCCGTGGCAAGCATCCATGTCCCATCACCAGCAGTTGTAAGTAGCACCAAAGGGAAATTAACGGACATAAACCAGACTTTTAGGGGGTGGTGCTGTTGGTTTGGGATGTCAATGGTGTTGGTGGGACCCTGCTCAAATCTTTTCCATTGGGCCCCAAACCGTTATAAGACAGAAAAGGAATGAAAGCAATATTTTCACTGTAAAATGAGAGACTATTTAAAAATAAATATATAAATGACAGAAACATAATTTTATTTCAATATCAAGCAAATAACTTGAAAGAACTTACTGGCCGGACACTGTGGCTCACACCTGTAATCACAGCACTTTGGGAGGCCAAGGTGGGTAGATCACTTGTATTCAGGAGTTGTATTTTTTGTAGAGATGGGTTCTGCCTCTGGCAAAAATAGAAAAATACAAAAATTAGCTGGGCATGGTGGCACACACCTGTGGTCCCAGCAAGTCGGGAGGCTGAGGTGGGAGGATTGCTTGAACCCAGGAATTCAAGGTTGCAGTAAGCCATGATTGTGTCACTGCACTCCAGCCTGGCGACAGACTGACTCTGTCTCAAAAAAAGAAAGAAAATGAAAAGAAAAGAAATTACTGATTGACTATTGACTGCTAACTTTTAAGCCTATAGGGACATAAAAATTTCTCTTTTCCTGGGGGTTACTGTAACAGTGAGAAGTCTTTCAGAAAGCTTCTTTTGGTTGGTAACTTCCCTTCTAAATAGAATCTTTTTCCTCTCTTCATATGGAGGATTTTAGGATAGCCCTGAAAAGATGTGAGTTCTATGAAAAACATTATAAATAACCTGTCAAGGAGTTGGTTAGCAGTCATGACTTTAACAATTTCTTGATCAGTCCCTGCACTCAAGGACTCATTGATGATGCTGGGGAAATAGTGGGGAGGGGAACATGAATGAGACTCCTTAATGCCCCCAAGTCCTCATCTCTGCTGTAGAGGACATAAAGCCTGCACTCATGGTTCTCTTCCTAGATATCACAGCATGTTGTGAACTAGAAGAGAGCCATAGAGTCAGTTTTATGGTTGTTCAGATGAAAGTGGAGGAATCACGGATAAACTTGTCCTTGAAGCCCACACAGGATTTATACAAATAGAGAAGAAAAGGCTGGATGAGGTGGCTCATGCCTGTAACCCCAGTACTTTGGGAGGCTGAGGCGGGCGGATCACGAGTTCAGGAGTTCAAGGCCAGCCTGGCCAAGACAGTGAAACCCTCGTCTCTACTAAAACTACAAAAATTAGCCGGGTGCAATAGCAAGTGCCTATAATCCCAGCTATTCGGGAGGCTGGGACAGGAGAATCGCTTGAACCTGGGCGGCAGAGGTTGCAGTGAGCCGAGATTGCACCACAGCACTGCAGCCTGGGCGACAGAGTGAGACTCCATCTCAAAAATGAAACAAACAAAAAGCAGAGAAGAAAGAATCTCTGCTTACCCTTTTTGCTTTTTTTTAGGAAAGGCAGAAGAATTTAGGGGTTAAGAATGTAAGATTTGGATTAAAATTCCAGATCCTTCTAAAAGCTATACAACTTTGGGCAAGAGATTCATCCTCTCTTTAACTTGATTTGCCCTTCTATAATGGAAATGTTCTTGTGAGTAGGAAATAAGATACTCCATGTAATATACACATATATTTAAGCTATTATTATCATTAGTGTTAATATGGCAAGTTTTCAAAATTTGGAGCCCCATAAACGTGCAATGTTCATAAAATGTGAGAGAGTCCGTGTGCTGGGCTGAAGCTCATGTGAGGCTCCTCTGTCCTCTGCCGTCCCCAGGAATGCCTCACAGTGGCGTTATTTGTCCTACTTTCTTTTCTCCTGGCAGCAGGAAAAATTAGCTGGTGACCTTATTTCATCTTAGTTTCTTATCTGTCATATTGAACATATTTTTTTCTTTCAAAGGTTCAACCACTTGTTTAGCCTCAGAAACATAGTGGGGACAAGACCAATTTGTCTTCTTTTTCGAATCTACCTCCAGCAGCCTTAATGTAGGATGGTAAATTCTGTTCCATTATCCAATATGAAACTCTCCAGTATCTTTTACGAATGAGGTCCAAACTGCCATAAAGTCATCTGAGCCTTGTACCCGATTCTCATTTAATAATTTTTCCCAAATTATGAAAGAGACACCACAGATATCCTAGCTCTCAATTTCAGTGTACAGTGATCATTTTACAAGATGTAAGAGGACATTTTGAATTGTGTGCCCATTTATCTTTATCTCCAGGAAAAATGCTACATTGTTTTAGAAATCTTTTGGTTTTTACCTTTTTTCTTTTTTTAAATAAAAATTTAAAAAATAAACAAGAGGAAATAATGAATGACTGGTAAAAAAGAGAAAATAAAGGAAAGCAAAAGAAAAACAAATCATTCTTTATTCTCCTACCCCAAACAGTCACTGTCACTATTACCATTATGTCTTCTTTACTATAATCATTTTTTGTAAAATTAAGTCATTTTTTAATTGTGAGCTTCTCATATAGACTTGTAATTTTTAAATGTATTATTGAAACCTAAATATTTCCCCGTGTCATTAAAATTCTCTCTTATTTTTTTTGTTTGTTTTTTTGGAGACAAAGTCTCCTCTGTCACCCAGGCTGGAGTGCAGTGGCACGATCTTGGCTCACTGCAACCTCTGCCTCCAGGGTTCAAGTGTGCCTCAACCTCCTGAGTAGCTGGGATTACAGGTGCCCACCACCATGCCCAGCTAATTTTTGTATTTTTAGTAGAGATGGGATTTCACCATGTTGGCCAGGCTGGTCTCAAACTCCTGACCTCAAGTGATCTGCCCACCTTGGCCTCCCAAAGTGCTGGGATTACAGGGGGGGAGCCACCACGCCCAGCCTAAAACTCTTCTTAAATACCTATTTGATTATAACATATTTTAGCCTGTTTTATTATATTGCAGTTTTCCTTTTTAGAAATGCAATTTGTTTCTAAATGTCCACTTCTATCTAAATGTCCAATTATCAAAAATTCTTCAGCACGCATCTGGAAGCCCTTTTGGGCCAGGCCCAGCCATGCTGTAGCCGTAGAACCTGCTTTCCTTCTGTCTTCTGTGCCATTTCTCTCTTCCCCAGGCTCGGTATAGGCATCTCCCTTTGCCTAGAAAGCCATGCCCCACCTACTCCCCAAAATCTCCTTGACTCTTCAGCATCACTACTCCCTTTCCTTCTCTGTTTCAGCATTCAGAAGGCAAACCATCTCAACCTCTTAGGACTGGGTTTCTTCCTTTGTTCATTTTCCCTCACACCAACCCCATCACAACTAAGAACTATCCTGTATTATACTGTACTTTCCTTTAGCTCGCTAATATTTTCAGCTCCAGTAGAGCTAAGTGAGCCTGGGGATTTTGTCTTTGACTCCACAGATGTGTCTTTAGCACCAAGTTTAGTATCTGACCCATAGTAAAGCAATAAATGCAGTCGTATCTGCCAGCAGCAAAGGATGAGGGCATATTTTCTACCAGTATTATCACCAGCAAAAGCATTCTCATTCTTCATTCATGAAACCAATAATGTCCATTTTTTTTTCCCAAACCGAGGGAATATAGTAGTGAACAAAATCACTATCATTGTCAGTATGCTTAGAGACCGTTCCTTAGAAAAATGAATTTCTTCAGTCTCTGACAATTTGCTAAGCAAAATATTGGCATCCCAATTGGTATAATTGGTGCGATTTTTAATTATTGGACCAGTGGTGAGGTTGAAGCTTTAACCATTGCGTTTGTCACAAGTACTTTTGTACCTGAAGCTAAGTAACAATCTTAGAAGACGCCCTGCCTCACTCCCAAAAAACAGAGAGTTATCTTTCTGTAGCTTGAAACACACTCTCCATTAACTTCTTGGGGCTGATCTACATATTTGGAATGATGTTGGACATCTTTGGAGTTTCAGAAAAGACTCAGCTGAGTCATAAGTAAATGAAGGAAGAGAATGGGCCCAAAGGATCAGAGACAAACTCTAGGGTCTCAGAGTCATGAAATGCCTCTCGGTGCCTTCATATAGGGGCCTGCCAGGTCCGTGACCTATTCTTCTGTTATCTTCATGTCATGTTCCTCAGGTCTGCTCCTTCTATTTGCACAAGGATTAATGCAGTGGTCTTGCCCTAAGACATGCCAGGGGGTGGGCAGAACCACCCAAGTGGCTGCTGGCAACATTTTTGTAGGGCCCGTGTGAGGGGTGTGACTTCCTCCCTAATGAAGATAGAGAATATTTGTTTAGCCTTCAACCTAAATTGTTTCACAGGGCAGCAGGCTTCTTTCTGTTTTGGGCAGGGTTTTTCTTTTCGTATTTAATAAACGCTGTACAAAGTAGATTTTGATGATCGTTGCTTTGTGCCCGTATAAGATGGAATCACATCATTCTCACTATTAGCAGGATAAGGCCAGTGTTTGTCACGGTGGCTCCTCCACCTACAAGGTTGGAATCACTCATGTCTCTTTGCTTTCTTTCCTAAGGAAAATAGCGGAGGAATATTACAATTTAGCAGTAAAGTGCTCACAACGTACCATGTAAAAAAGTATAGTATATATGTGAAATGTGCCTGTTATCCATCCCACACCTCAGAGGCCATCTATAACCAAGGTTAATTCAACTGTGAGAAGCTTTTGGTTAAGTCCTGAACATCCACCATTTTCAGTGCTGTTTATCGTGATATTGCCTCTATACCTATGGCTTTGGTGGGAAGGAGATTAACTGGCCTGGTGAATTTAAACCGTTTATATAGAAATATATTTGTGGATGGGAACGGTGATGTTTATGGTGTACTTTAAGCAAACTAAAACAGGTTGCACAACAGTATGATCCCATAAAAACTATATATATATGTGTACGTGTGTGTGCGCCTATATATAAACATACACATGTGTACGTATGTATGCAGAAAATTTTGCAACCTATACATCAGTGTATATACATCATATACATACATCTATATACATACATAAGCATATATGTATATCTGTGTATGCATACACAAACACAATATCTGGAAGAATGAAATCCAAAATATTAACAGTTTCTATCTAAGATGGATGTTTCTGGGTGATATTTTGTTTTCTTCTATTTGCTTATATGTTATTTTCTTTTCCTCCAATAAACACGTATTGCTTGTGCCATTTAGAAAGTTTAAAATTTAGCCTGTTATTAAAATGGTTTCTCTTTTAATAATACATGATTTCTGTATATTTGCATGTATAGCCCAAACTCAGCATGGCCAAATGCAGAAGAAACGTGGAAAACTTTCTGGAAGCATGCCGAAAATTAGGAGTGCCAGAGGTAACATCAAACTTACTTCATATAACTGTGTTTTAGTAAAAATGTTATTTACTGTATGAATTTGAACCACTGAATCGATGCAAAGCTTTGTACATGCTTTTTCGTCTCAGCCTTTATTGAGGAATAATATTGAATAAATTATATAAACAAATGAACTTTTAATCTAAATTGCTCTATTGCAGTGAAATTAAAATGACTATGTATGCAGTGTGTTCAGTTCTGAGGAAAAAGGGAAATAATTTAAGATTTTGAAGTAAGTATGAAGTTTCAAACTTGAAAAAAAAATTAATCCGCTTGATTCTCTAAGAGCAGAAACTGCTGAGGCCGCAAGTGAGTCTTCACTCAGGTTTCATAGAGTAGAATCTTGGAGCTGACGGTTTTCTTATCCCAGACTCTTAAGCAAAGACCTGCTGATTGATTATCATTCTCTGTAGTTGTGTTTTCCATATGTGGATAAAAATAATCAACATTGGAAATATTATATAGTTATTATCACGAATGATTATCATTAATAACAGCAGTGTTTGTGTGTTGCTTTATAGTTTGTTAACTATTTGCATTTCATTTTCTCCTTTAGTTTGCTTTGGGCCCAAAGCTTTTAGTAACATAAACTGATTTCTTAGGCAGACATAAGGCAATCCACTCAGAATATGGAGTAGCTGTATAAGTTGAGAAGTTTATCATCATTGTGATAAACAGAAATTGACAGAAGTTATGTTTCTTATGATTTCCTCTATCTTTCTTAATGCCCCAGGGATAAAATAATTTTTAAAATACCTGAGATACTGTTTTTGAGTATACAAAAGAATTATACTTCAATTTAATTCTATTCAGTGATAGGAATTAATTACTGAGATTGACCAAGGCTTTTTCCCCTTTCCCTTTCTCTCTCCATAATTCCCTTTTTTTTTCTTTCTTACTTTCTTCCCCTCTTTATTCAGCTTGGTGGGATTCGGGGTGGGGGGATAGTGGTAGGCTTCTCATCTTATTTGAGGAAAAGGAGCGCATTATTTAAAACATCTTTAAGTCAGATCTGTAGCAATACAAGGACGCTTACAAATTTATTTTTTAAAGAATGTAAATTGTATATAATGGATTGTCTTTGTGATCTATTCTGCTTCAGCAGTGTTATAACCTGCATGTCTATTGTGTGTGTACATTTTAATATTGCATATACATTTCTTGGCTTTGAATATATATGTGAATGCACTTTACATACCTTTTCTAATGATTTGATTCTGTCATGGGTTACTAAGATTTCCCATGTGTGAATCAGAACTCTCATGCTAAGCTTCAGATGATAAATTATTCATGTCTGTGCTAGAAAGCACTTCATCAGTACTTTAGGTCATTAGATTATGACCTAACTCCCTGTGATTTTTAAAACTCATCAATGCTTTTTGGCTTACAGTGATACAAAATAAAATGGAAATGCCCTTAACCAATTACTGTGAGTAAAGATTGGTAATTAAGATTTCCTTTTAAAGTGAAGAAAAGGAAATCAAATTACCATTAAAATGCAGAGCAAAATTTGTCATAATTTCTGAAGATGCCCCTGGCACTAATGTACAATTTATAATTCCCAGGAAGGTTAAAATACAGGCAGTGAATGATCTTTTTCTGCCAATGTCCCATTTAACTATGTTTAGTATCACTTAGTATATTTTTGGAATTATTTTTAAGGTTGGAGGTGATTTTTTTTTTTTTTTTTTTGAGACAGAGTCTGGCTCTGTTGCCTGGCCAGGCTAGTGTGCAATGACACAAACTTGGCTCACTGCAACCTTCTGCCTCCCAGGTTCAAGCAATTCTCCTGCCTCAGCCTCCCGAGTAGCTAGGATTAACAGGCGTGCGCTACCACATCCAGCTAATTTTTGTATTTTTAGTAGAGACCGGGTTTCACCATATTGGCCAGGCTGGTCTTGAAACTCCCGACCTCAGGTGATCTGTCCACCTGAGCCTTTCAAAGTGCTAGGATTACAGGTGTGAGCCACCCTGCCTGGCTGAGGTGATTTTCAAGTTTGCCCTTGTGTGTGTGTGTGTGTGTGTGTGTGTGTGTCTGTGTGTATACACATATGTATCTATCCTGATGGATAATCCAATAGCATTTTACTGGTGACTAGAGTTTAAATTCACTGCTGCTAGGAAAAAAAAGTATGTTAACAGTTGAACTTCTTTAATGAGAATGTTAAAATAAGTAAAGAATATTTAGTGACAAATCAGAAATTCCTATTGGAAGGCAATTGGTATCTTCCTATATACTCAAAACATGTTTTCATCTCACAGAGTACATGAGGAAATGTTTTTATCTAGGATATGACACTAAGTTGAGGGACCAGACGACTTCCCTACACCCCCTTAGATATTTATACTTCTTCACTACCTGGGAGGGTTGATGTCTGAGTGTATGTGTGGCACAGTACAATTGATAATTTACACTAAAAAGATAATTATATCACAAGACCACTTGCAGAAATTCTACAATTAGACATTTTAAAGACCTAAAAAAAAGAGAACCTATATCATTACCTTTTCTTATTGCACCAAGTTTAATATTTGAGTAACAAAATAGTCATCGATTTCCTAGTAGTCAGCATAATAACTTCCCTCTAATTTGCAAGCCTTTTTTACTTCTTCATCTATAACTTATCTACACACATACACAAGCCACAGAGATCCTGAGTTCTGCATTTTATAAGCTAAAGATCTAATGGACAATGAGAAATCATCCTTTAGAAACTGAAAAGTCACAGCTGTGTTCTTAAGCCAAAGACGTATTGTCCTTTGTAATAGAAACACAGTTTGAAACTACAAACCAAAGTCAGAGTCAGCAGTTTGTATAATTTTTTCACATTTATATAGACAGAATATAGTAGCTAAGCAGATTTAGTTAAATTATTACATGTAAAGTAATAAAATGGGATGGAAATAATAATAATAAATTATTTTCTTTAGAAGTCTGCATAAACGCAGTCCCAGGCATTTGCTCCAGGGTTGGTCAAGGTTCATGACACACTTCTGTGTGCTTCAGCAGCTAGAACCACTCTGCAGTTTTTCTAATATCCAGGCAATGTGTCTATGCAGGTTGTGACAGTATACTACCTAAATTGGCTGAGTAAATACTAAAGGTTAGTGGGTAAGACTATCCTTCCATGACATTTAACAAATTTAACAAATTTATTAAATTTAACAAATTTACAAATTTATTACATTTAACAAATTTAATTTATTATGATATTTTAAGATGCGGGTCTCACTGTCTTACTTAAGCTGGTCTTGAATTTCTAGGCTCAAGACACCCTCCCACCTTGGGAGGGTGTTGGGATTATGAACATGAGCCACTGTGCCCAGCCCTTGGTGGTATTTTAAGCCCACTTTTTACAATAGGGTAGAAAGACAGCAGTTCTGGTGTGGCTTATTCATAAATGCGTATTGGCTACATTCAGAATTATAAGCAGCATAAGGTACCATCCCACATCCCTTTGTGGGTTGATGCTCAGTGGTCAGACTCTGCAGCTGTCTTCCATGTCTAGTGCAAGCATCAACTTGGTCTTGAAGACAGGCCTAGGTGGGCTTCCAAATTCTTTGGGATATATTTTTACCACCACCTGAGAGTCTGACTCCAATTAGGCCTTGACCCCATGAGACTTTTAATGGATACATTGGGGCTTCCTTTGACTTTTCTGAGTGCTCTTGGAGATTCCTGACCTCTAACGTCTACACAGCAGATTGGCTACGTGTTCACAGTTGGTACGGTTCATGGTTGACTATTGGGGGTTTTCAAATGGATCCAATTTTAGGGCTAATTTAGGGCTCTTCTTAGTATTCTCTCAGGTTGAGAGAAATCTAATTTATAAAGCATCAAAAATATTAGAAAATAGATATTTGGTTCACCGGGGAAATTTTTCTACTGAATTTTAAATAGGTAACTTTGATCTCAAACTTCTGTAAGGCGTGAGGTCCTTAGTTTAACTTGCCCTCTTTAGATGAGGGAAGTTAGAATAGAAATGTACTCTGTTGTCTAAATGTTCATTCCTTCATCTTCCTTACTGTTTCCAGAGAAAAGATAGAGGAGAAGGTTAAAGGCAGCAACTCAGTTGACAGTGGTAGACTCCTTGACAGCTGAGGGCTCCTTCCTGCCTATCTGGGCAGCTCAGAGTGCTGGAGGGGGCAGAAAGTTTTCATTCCACATGCACAAGGGCAGGTCACTTGGCATCCTTGAGCTCCTGTGTCAAGGGAGTTACAAATAAAACCCTAAAGTACATTCAGATGTTAATGATAATTGTGTTAATATGAGTGGAATTATGGCTTAGTTTTCCTTATCTTTAGTAAATTTCATATTTGCATTTTTCGTGTTAAAGGTTGTATGTATGAAAGTCTTAATAGCGTTTTCACTTTACACATGTTGTGAGGGTTTAGGAATTACATGCATGTAACTGATTGAAGTTTTTATTTTTTGAAAGACAGTCTACAAATTGAAGCTACATTTTTTTGTTTTAATCTTGAGAATAGGAGAAATAACTTTCTTATCTTCTCTGAGCCTTATACCTTTCTTTTTTCCCCAAGTCAATGATATTAGTGTTAATTTAAATCATGACTAACACTTTGTAGAAGGATGAGATTCTTATTATAAGGTTTATTTTAATTTTCCATGTATATTGGTTAATTCTAAGGGTGAATAAAGACAGGTGTATTGCTTTATTAACATCAATTTTTAAATTCATAATTTATTAAAAAGAGCCAATCTAACTCTTTTCTAGCTATAAAAGTTACAACTAATTTCCAAGCTATTTGTAGCTTTCTCTAAGTCCATAAAATTGACAATGAGTTGTCATATATTTGGAGAAGACTGGAAATCCTTCCTCGCCTCTCTCCTCTCCCTGCCAAATTATACCTCATCGCTGAATTATGGCTTTAAATTTTGCAGAATGACCATGAACATTCTTGTGTTATGATATTTTAGATTACAAAATGCTTTGTAAGCATATTGACTTTTTACGTTAAAATTATGTATTTAAATGAAGTAAATATATTCCAAAGTTTTATATAAAACTTCTTCCTAGGTATGTTTAGCTCTTAGAATTTAGACTGTAGTACACCCTGAACTGCCGGATCTGTCTACATTTTTCTTTGTGTCCACAGTATTTGGGGAACCTGATCCAGTAGTAATCTCGGTCACACACTCTGGTCGTGTGCAACCTAAGTGAATCTCTTAACTTCTGGTGATTGTGATTTGCGTTCACTATAATGGGAATCAGCATCTGCACTTGCCTCTGGGGACTCGAATTAACTGTGTTTACAAACGCCTTGTAGTGATTAGAAATGCTCTGTAAATACATGGTGAAATTTTGCCTCTTTAAATTTCCTTCCTTTTTAGCATTTTCCAATTTTAATTTTCATAAGTAAATAAAGTATAATTTTTATGTCCCTCTGAGTAAGGGTAAATTTTGGAAACCACAAAGGACAGAATATCCCTGGTCAGAAATTAGAAACTCAGCCCTGGTTTGCTTCATGGCCCCATTTGAAGGGCTGAATGTGACCGTTGGCTGTGTGACATAGGGTTGAGTCAGAGAGCAGTTCTTAGATGGCCACAGCAGCTCACACTCCACACATTCATCACGGTGGTTCAGATTTTTGCTACCAGACAGTCTTAGATCCATTTCTTTTTCATTGGAGATCATGATTTAATTTAAATTAACCACTATAGGCCGTGACTGTAGGTCTCACCCACTTTAATTCAGCCCAGAGCCTGTGGCATCATGAAATTGTTTCCCGGATGAGAAGAATAGTCTATGTTGGTTGCCCGTGAGGAGTGTACTACTGAAAACTGCAAAGTTGATCTGACTCTAGTTCTCTGATGGTGCTGCGGGAGAGCAGACCAGACATGTTCCTTAGGGTTCTGGGAAATGTATTGAAATATTTGCTGAAGATAGAATCATCTGCTTTTAACATGAAAATCGTAGTTTTGTGAAAATCACATTTCAGTTTGCATATCAGTCTTCTGTCTTACGGCTACTTTGCTCAGATTTCACTGGTCAAGCACAACATTGCAATAGAAAATTCTTATTGCAATGGAAAACTTTTCTTAGATGTTTCCTCTTCTATGAATCCATGAGCAGTATCTGTCTCCCAGTGAAATCCAATTTATGTGTAGCTGTTTTAATTCTCGGGAGAACTCAACAGTGGTGGCTTGACTTCTCCAGATCCACTGGGAAAAGATGCAACATCTGAATACATACAACATGATTTATTAATCTTAAAAGTATTTTGTCAAGAGTATCTCTAACTTCATTAATAAAATTAGAATGTTCTTAATCTTATTCAACCAACCTAATTTTGTAGTATTCCTACTTAACTGAGGGTTTCGTGCTAACTTCAGAGGACACAAGTGATGCAAACTTCTCACTTAGCATTATCTTCCAGTAGCTCCATGATTTGTATCTGCTTAACAGTGAGGCTAAAATAAAGGACAAAATTGTAGCTAAGTATGTAAAATATATATAACATATATCTTGAATGCCTCACCTAATTTGGAAATAAAACTGCATTTATGAAATAGATCACAAGTATTTTCAATCTTTAATTTGGAAACAAAACCACAGCTTTTCTTGCTTGCTAACATATCAATTATAATTTTAAACTGTGTTAATTTTAAACTGTGGTCATTTCCAGTTAAGAAATTCAGCGTAGGAGACAATTGTTTGCTTTCTGACAGCAATAGGCTGCTGCAAGTCAACTCAGAAAACTGAACCTCTTAGTTTGCATTTAGCTGAAAAACAGTTGTTCTGCTTCCTTACATGGTAGCTATTGAGTAGATAAAACACAGACGTCTTTTCCCCCTGCCCCAATATTCCTGTTTGGTAGTGAAAGAATTCACATAATAACTCCACGTGGGGGTGTGCTTCACTCTCTACTCTCATCACACATCCCAGAAGCCTCCTCTAGACTTTTGGTTAATGTTGCAAAAATATGAAATGTAATGTACTTTGACATATGTAGGTACACACTTAGAACTAGCATTCCCCAGAGTTCATCAACAAGCCTAAAATGGAAAAAAAATTAGATGTATGTGTTAACTTTCAGAGAAAACTACTTTATATCCAAGTCTACAAGACCAGGGTAAAAGATGCACGAAGAGAATGGAGAGGAGGGGTGGGAATTAAATTTTAAACTTTATAGTTTTTCCTTTAGTAAAGATTAAGTTCTAAATGTCCCAAGTGAAAATCTCTTATTTTTACGCCACTGGTGAGCACATGATGCCTTGAGTATTAGAACTGTGTGAATGGCAGAATGATGTATAAATTGCAGATCATGCCGTTCCTCCATGGTGAGACTGTGGGTGAAGGATTTCTTTGACCCATTGGCACAAAATAGGTATTCCACTATTCTACTATTATAATGGATTAAAAAAATCTTTGATGATGAAAGGGTCTTAACTGCTTGAAATAAGGGGTTACTCCTGCCATTGCTAGTAATCAAAAATGTGTGCTTCTTTCTAGCTGTTCCTCCGTGTATTTTTAATTGTATGCACTGTCTCTTTCTGTTCTAACGGCTGCCCTCGGAATAGGCTGATCTCTGCTCTCCGTATGACATCCTGCAGTTGGATTTTCGTCACATTCGAAAGACTGTTGACACTCTACTGGCACTCGGGGAGAAAGCCCCATCACCAACTTCTGCCCTCCGCTCCAGGGACCTTATAGGCTTCTGTCTTGTCCATATTCTCTTTATAGTGCTGGTCTATATCACTTACCACTGGAATGCTCTGTCTGCCTAATGTCTGCACGTGCATCCAAACGCTGTTCTCTGTCACCCTCAACCTTTGCAGGGTCCTTCCTCCTTTTAAGCCTTTGCCTTGCAAACTCCCATCCCTGTCACGTCTTCAGTAATCTCTCGAGTTTTGAAGCTGAACGTTACCAAATCAGATTTTGCAGAAGCACAAACTTTGTAGATACAGTTTAGTATCATTTCTCTCACTGAAAAACAACAGCTGCAAAGTGTATGCGCACCGCACGCTTCCTCATCCACATAGTGCCAGCAGCAGTGCCACGCAGGTCCTCCTCTCCCTCCCGGTGAGCTGCTGCCCTGGGCAGAGGGGAAGAGGATTCCAGGACAGGAGTGTCCAGCGTAGGGATTTAGCATATGGACGTCTTTTGTCTGGGTCAGTGTTGAACTAGAATTCTAATTCTGGACTGGGCAATTGAGCTGTATAGGGGCCACCTTGCAGGGGGACAGAAAACCAACATTTTGGCCCAATTTAATCTCTACAGAGCTTTAATAATACCACTATTGACCAAGTTGAATATACTATCTGGAGGTGTACACGTACTTGTACTGCCTTGATGGCCATTCAATTGGATTCCTCCCAGTTGAAAAGGGAGCCGCGAAGGACACTGGGCAACGTTTCCGCCCACTTCCACCCCAGCAGACCCCTCTGCCTTATGCAGAAGGGCGCTCCAGGGAAGGAAGTATAATTGCTATTAGAGCCTCACATGGAGGAGTCACTTAAGCACCAATTTTTTTCTGCTTAACTCCTTGTTAGGTCTACTCTTGAGGCTCTTAGAAAAGCATTTTCCAGAAGGATTTCTATTTTTGTACAATGGAAGAGATCATTGCTTTTTTGCCATATCACCTAATAACTACAGGTCCAGAATGTGATGGATTTGATTGTATTCATTTTCAAATAAAGCCACGAGTCATGGAACATTCTTGGTCCTGGGACTTGGGTTACAATGGCAGGAATCAAGAAGAAGATTACTCTCACTTTAGAAGAATGTAGTTTCTCTAATTATTTGAAATGTTCATTTAGCCTTTGATTTTCAGTGACATTATCTAGCAAACTGCTTTATTTTTAAGTCAGCTCAAAGGATTATATAGTAACTATATCTGCATTTGGAGCAGTGTGATCAGTTTGCATCTACAAGGAAAAAAAGAATTTTATCTTAGCCAAAACATCCCTGGATTCAGGGGTGTCTTTGTATAATATGAGAGGGCCTTGTTCCAAAGTCAAGGCAGTCTCCTTATTTTACATGCTGTTTGCCAAATCCTGTTTCTTAGCTTGGGGAGATGATGGAGCTAGCTTCCTCAAGATAAATTTCTAGTTTATTAAGATGCAAACAGCCCTCATAGATGGCTACTAAGAAGAAAATCTTATTTTTCTGAACATTTTCATGAATTCAGGGGACTTGAAAATATGGAAGACCCACATAGTTAGAAGAATATATTTATAAAGATTCCTTGCTGCTAAGTCAGATCAGATTTGCTAATGGGAAACATTCTTTACATGATAATATCTTGAGTTACGCGAGCTTTTTCATCCTGACTTTGTGTTGATTGGTGAAATACAGGGTATGTGGAAGTTATCTGATTAACCTCAGTTGTGTATGAATAACCCACAGATGTACTGAATTACTTTTGGTGCTATCTTGTACTCTTCAATCTGTAACACAATAAAATCCCTTTGTACAATGTCTGATGAGCACCCTGAGCCATAAATTGCTTAATAAACACATTTTGGGTGATTATTCCAAGTTTTTATCTGCCCACTGATACATGTATTCATGAGCTCTCAGCATTCCCATCCAGCTCTGCAGTGCATTGAGGCTTCTATTTAGTGGTCACCACTCTGGTGGTTTTTCGCTTGTTTCTGGGGAGAAAATGGGAAAAAAAAAAGAGAAAACATTCTGAGTTGCCACCTTAAAGAAAATAATGTCAATAAAAACTGAGTAGGACGCTCATGTAAGAATGGATTTAATTTTCAGTGTTGACATAGTTCAGTTAAAACATGTTAAAGACAAATTAAAAGACATTTATATTTTAGTTCTGGCATCCAAAGCATTCTTTGGATGCACTTTGATTTTTTTATGTCATTAATTTATCTGTACACTAATGTGCTGTGCTTCTTGGGATTTATTGGATGATATTTTTTCATTAGTAGTTTGGTAACTAGCAGAACACAATTAATTAAGCCCTTTAGGCAAAAGTTTGAATGAACTGTTCTGCCTATTGCCAAGCCATTAATTTCTAATCAGAACATTAAGCTTCTCTGTGGTTTTTCTCCAAGGTACCCGTGTACTAGCCCATATGCTACCTGGAGGCCTGCTGATGCCTGCCCTTGCAACTTGACTGGGGATACCTAGGTGACCTCCTTAGAGTCTGAGAAGTAGTCAGGGATGTAACTGAGTGGTTTATTGTGCTTACTAAATCTCCTCCTTGTCATAAAAAAGACAGTTTTTTCAGTACTCCCTTCCAATGTCAGACAAAAGGAGCCAAGTATCTATTCACATTTTCCTTTAGAAATAGCCATTTGTATTCTCTTTCTCCAGTGTCTCGAACTGGTGGCAACTCTCCGCTCAGTGTTGGGATTTCCAAAATTTGTAACACCTAATTTCTAAATGTTTTTCCTATTTGTGGTTTTCTGGTTTGTTATTTTTAGGGACAGACACTTTTGAAATGGGGCTGGTGGGAAAGGGCCCCACGGAACTAAAATGTATGACAACTGAGTATAAGTTTCATCAGTGAGAGTAGATAAATAAAGACACTTGATATCCTGCTGCTATTTGTTTGTACAAAATTAAAACTAGTGTGTGATGGGTTGGGTTATCTCTCGCAAATTCGTGTGGATCCCTGATTGAGTCATAAGGACAAAGGGTGTTTTGCCTTTACCTATGGGGAAAAAGTAGGGATGACATTTTACAATTTTAGGAAACTGAAATTTGTTTTGGATTAGGTGAAAAATACTTTAATATGATTTTATTTCAGGAGACTCGATTTTTAAAAATTAGGCTTCAGATTTCAAAATTAGTTCTCAATAAACAATTTGGTATATAGAATGTGCCCTTTTCTTTCTTCTTTAAAATGGTCAGAGTCTAGTTTCCTGGCTTTTAACTGCAACTTTGTTCATTTTTGTGTTCATCCATTCATTCCATAGATATTGAATGAGCAATCTCTGCAAGGCCCTGGGGATAAAAAAGTCACCGCGACACATGGCCTGGTCCTCAAAAAGCTTACTCTCTATACCAGGAGTCGGCAAGCTTTTTCTGTAAAGGACCTCAAAGTAAACATTTTAGGCTTCTTGGGCTATGCAGATTCTGTTGAAACTACCCAATTCTGCTTGTGTAGTATAAATGCAGCCATAGATGATACATAAGAAATGGGTGTGGCTGTGTACCAGGAAAATTTTATTTACCAAAACCAGCTGCGGGCTGGATTAGCCTGCAGGCCATAGTTTGCCAACTCTTGATCTAGTGGGTCCTTAGACAAGTACAGAGGAATTCAAGTGACAAGTACCTGTGGTAGAACGGGTGCAGGATTCTGGAAAAGAGACCTGACCCTGATGGGGAATAGGTGATCACAAACACACCCTGGGATGGTGGTGTTTCCACTGAGACAGTAAATGTGCAGGAATAGCCAGGTGAAGTGGGGAGGAGAGAGGGAATAGGGTCGAGACATATGTGTGTGTAGAGAATGAAATGTCCTAGGGAGAGGAAGGACTAGAAGGTAGCATGGTTACAAAGTAAATAATCCAGGGAGGAGCGACAAGAAATCTCTGTAAAATGTTGAACGGTCTCCATTTCACACTGAAGAAACTGACGCAGGAAGTTAAAGCTCTCATACATTAAAATAATGCACAGATAGTTTTAAGGCTCAAACAATGTGGTGCCAGGACTTTATATATAAGCAGCAGCCTGAACAAAATGAAATATGCCAGTGTGGATGATGCCATTTTAGGCTAGTGGATGGCTTGGAAGTGTGTGTCTCTTTGGGAGCATAAGAAACTATAGAAGGGAGAGTCAGGCAGTGCCAGCTCATCCTGTTCCCACCAGCTGTTTTCTGCCAGGACAAGATGAGCTAAGTGGCAGAGCCAACCCTGACACTGAGTTGAGGGTTCGCTGGTCCCACCTGACATTGAAATTGATGAGACTTGCCACCAGAAAACTCCAGGGGCCAAGGGACTTCTTCCTATATCATGACCACAGACCTAACGTATTTACCCATTAAGTAAGGGATTTATGGGAAGAGGCACAGTGTTGTGGAAAGAGCCCTGGCTCTAAGACACATGTGGATCAAAGCCCCGTCCCAGGACTTACCCGCTCTTTAATGTACTGAGTTACTTGAACTCTCTGTCTCAGTTTTCTCATCTGTGAAATGGAGATATTAATGTCTGTCTTGCAGGATGATCATAAAGAAATCACCAATGCCAAGCTGTAGTGTTGGTGCCAGGCATGTAGGAGGTAGCCCAGAAGTTTTTCAAAGTTAGCATGTAGTCTTTATGGCCTGCTGTCTTTTCCAACCTTGTTTGCTGTGGCTCAGAAGGATGGATGAGGGGATGTGGGTGAAGCCAATAGATTCTACCACTGGAGAAGTAACTTGAAGCATGAGTTCTTCAAAGGGGGTCAGAAGCATTGTTTTTGTGCAGGAGACTACTTCATGACTCCACTGGTACTTTAAATTAAAGAAACACAACAGAAAAATCCTATGGGCAAACTAAGAGTCTGCTGTCACCTTCTCAAAAAAAAATCTCTGGGATCCTATAACAGTACAACTTAAATTCATTTCAAGTCCATGTAAAGGTACAGCTGTCTCTGCTGTAAGTCCATGATGAACAAGGGGCCTGCTGGAAGGGCCACTTTATCTGCCTGATCCTTAGAGGGCCCTTTTCTTCTGGATCATTCCTCATCCGGCTGTAAATCTACCATGATTCCTTCCTAATTCCAGCTTCTATGCAAACTTCAAGGATCCCCCACTCTGTGGGAGATGCAGTGTCCAGACTGGTGTGATGGCAAATGGCCCAGACCCCTTTCTTGGGATGCCTCCTCTTTGGAAGCCTCCCCTTGGCCATCCTTCCAACCAGCACCTCAAGGTGTAATTCGTACAAGAATCTTCATTCCAGTCCTGTGATTAAAATAGCCAGAATGCCTACGCTTGTATAAGGCTTCTGTTTTCCTGTGCAAGTCTTCTTACATCCCTCCAACCTCAGCAAAGCAATCCAAGGGCACCTCTGGGCTTCCTCAGGGGGTCTGAAAAGAGGCAGGAAGAATTCAAGGCATACCTTTTTATGTCTTCTGTTTACTCCTCATCACTAGCCAAATAAGCAGGAGGGAGGATCTCAGACTCTGTACCTGGCTTGGAGTCTGGAGACCGGGAAGGCAAGAAATGCTACTTGAAAAAACACAGGCCTGGGAAAGAGCGTGCCCTTCACCTAACTCAGTCTGTGAAATATCCAAATGTCCTGTTGGCAAGAGGCTAAGGCCTCAATACCTTCCTATCCCTATTTCTCTGGAGCCCCCAGCCTTTCCCTTGCATGCCCTTCAGCTTAGAACCCTGCAGGTCACTGGAGCCACTGCTCATCAGGCACTGGTATCAGTCCCTCACTGGAGGACACATGCCACTTTCCTTTCAGGACATGGGATAGGACACCTTGCTCCATATAAGCTGCATTGTTCACAGAGATTAGGCTCTATAGAAATACCAGTGCTAGAATTCAGGTACATTCTAGACTACACGTAACTAAACACTGAGGTTGAAAAGCAAAATGTCTTTCTGCACTGCCTGGGGCAAATCCCTCATTTAAAAATTTCTATTCACATTCCTTGCTCAGTGTTCTATTGATTTCTTAGTGTTTTTCCTACTGAATTGTTGAGCTTATGTATCATATAAAACCCTTTGTAATTTTTTTTTTGAGTTGGGGTATCGCTCTATTGCCCAGGCTGGAGTGCAGTGGCACAATCATAGCTCACTATAGCCTCAAATTCCTGGGCTCAAGTGATCATCCCCCCTCAGCCTCTCAAGTAGCTAGTAGCTGGGACTACAGGTGCACACCACCATGCCCAGCTAATTTTCTTTCCTTTTTTTTTTTTTTTTTTGGAGAAATGGGGATCTCACTATATCGACCAGGCCACACACATTGTCCCCTTTGTATTTTGATGCAAATGCTTTTTTTTGTTTAATGTTATTTATCTTCTCATTAATCAGGTTTTTTTTTAACATGTGGAAACTTTAAATATTGAAGTAATCAATTGTTTTGCTTTTTTCCTTTGTGACTTTTTAATAGTCTTTCTTCAGTTTAGAAAATCCTTCCCCATCCATTTATCAGAAAAAAGTATTAAATATTCACCTTTATGTTATTGGCAGGGGAGTATTCAATTTTTTTAAAAAATCCAACTCTTCATTTCATTTCAAATTGATTTTAACATATGGTATGAAGTGAAGACTTATTTTCCCCAAGTAATACCTGGCACCAGGAACTTAACTGTACTTAGCAGCCATTTACAATTTCCTGCAAAGCCAGATGCAACTTGGGTGCTCTCAGAGCCAATAGAATGAGGAAGACACACGTCTTTGCCCTTGTGAAACCTGCCTTAACAATGAAGTGCCAGATTCATGTAATTTCACAAGCCCATGGCAGATGGTGCCAGGGAAGACTGGACACTGTCATCTGACCACAGATATCCCTCACCATGCCACAAAAGAAGGCACCATCATTAACAGCCTGGCTCACTGTTCACAACTCAGACAGAACTTCCCCATCCTTTTTCAGGTTGACACTTGGCTAATAAATTGGCAGGCAGCATAAATATGCATGCTCACTTGGTACGACATAGACAAGATAATCCTAGTTTGATACACAGCAGTGACATGAAATCATGGTTAAAATTGTTCTTTAAAGAATCAACTGTCTTCTCTTGACATGGGGCCATCTCCTAAGGCCTACATCAAAGTCTGAGGTTTTCTGAATTAGCCACAAGGTAGGAAAGGGTAAAAGGTAGATACAGTAAGATGGTGAGAGAGTAAGAGCCACTGACATTTGAGACAGTGGAGCAAGTTACTGGAGATGTCATGGCATATCCTTTGAAAGTCTTTTAAGATAAGAGCGACTATGTCTCTGGAAATTTTTGGAGAGTTCTGCATTGAGGCAGCAAGAAGATCTAGTTTCTCAAGCAAGGGTCACATGGAAGGAAGCTCTTCCGTGCAGAATACACCAAATAGCTTCCTGCTGAACAGTGACTCCATCACCTAGGGCTGGATGCAGATCCTGCTTAAATTCTCCTTAAAAACACTATTCAACCTTAAAAAGAAGGAAATCCTGTCATTTGCAACATGGTTGGACCTAGAGGATATTATACTAAGTAAAATAAGCCAGACACTGAAAGACAGATACTGCCCGACCTCACTCATATGTGGCGTCTAAAAAAGTTGAATTCACAAAAGCAGAGAGTAGAATGATGGAGACCAGGGGTTGGGTGGGGAGGTGGGGAAATAGGAAGATATTGGTCAAAGGATACAAAGTGGTGACTATAGTTAATCATAATGTATTTTATACTTGAAAATTGATAAAAGACTAGACTTGAAGTGTTCTTACCACCAAAAAATAGTATCTGAGGTAATAGATATGATAATTAGCTTGACTGAGCCATTCTGCAATGTATACTTTTATCAAAATATCATGTTGGACACCATAAATAAATATAATTTTTTTTTTTACCTGTCAATTGAAGAAAAGAGAAAGTGAACACTGGGCCGTGGAAAACACACTATTATCAAGTAGATAAGAGAATATTTGCTGTGGAGTCTTTTCCCAGCCAAGGAGACACACCCTGGAAGAAGATTCCCTTGCATGATACCAGACCAGGGTGAAATAACAAAGGTGGAAATTATTTCATTGTGTTATTCTGTAAACTGGTTTGTGGACCCTGAAAGGTTCTACACACAAGAAATGACTCACCTTTATTGTTTTTCTTAAATAGTACGTCCTGGACATTTCCCAAGAGCAAAAGTGCGACATGAGAGAGTAGCAGGACATTTGTGTCTTTGACAGTTTTATGAAAGAGTCTTAAAAGAGGGCTATTAAGGGCCGTAGTTATAATTACCCACTGATAAGGACTGTTCGTAAACCACAAAGAAAGGCTGCCAGTCTACCGACTTGCCTGCGTTCCAGAGATCACAGGAAGTAAAATGAACTAAATGAAGGTCTATGGTCAGTATGACAATGTTTGGTCCGTACAAATGAATATCTGAGTGCCTTAAATGTGTGAGGGGCTATTTGCAATTTTGCTTTATAAGAATAGAAGCTATTATATTCTTGGTGTGTGCTCTCTGACTGATTCTCTGTAGCTTAGTTATTTAATGTAATACTTTCTTAAATATTTAGATCTGCAGACTTCATGGTGATGAGGAGCCTTTTTGAAACAATCCGCATGTATGAAAAATCAGTATTTTCTCTGAAAACACAGAAAATGTCTTTGCAATGGGTTGAAAGCAAAGGAAGGAGCCAGCCTGAGGTGATCAAACAGGCATACTACAGCGTGTTCAACTTAATTTTCATCAGTGATGTAGCGATTTTACGAAGAGAGTACGATCACCTACAAATTGGTGTTTTATTCTTTTTCCTTTTAGGAAAAGCTATGTCTACCCCACCACATCCTTGAAGAGAAAGGCCTGGTCAAAGTGGGCATTACCATTCAAGCATTACTAGACATCACCGTTACAAAGGCTCTGTTCACATGAAACTACCCCTTCTCCATTGGGGGCTCAGACTCTGCTCTCATCCAGGATCCTGAACTCTGCTCCAGGCACCTGTTCAACTCTCTCTGCCTGTCACTTCACTGACTCCAGTTACCTTGAAACGATTTTCAGTCTAAGGGAGGATTTTCTACCTTTCAGAGCTGACCTCCGACATTAAGACTTGACAGGTATTTATCTTGAAACCAGAGAGGGAGCTGGAGAAAAAAAACTGAGCAGCACATCAATGCCTTTTCCACCCTCCTTCATCCTTTCCACACTCACCGACTGCCATTACCAAAATGCCAAGCACAACCGTTTCATAGCAAGACAGGTTCATTGGATTCAAACCAAACCCATTTTAGTGGGCGGGGTGGGGGGTCACAATCAGGTTTTTCACCACCAAATTTTTCAAGAAGTTTCTTGAGACCATTGCCTTTAAAAAAAACTATTTTCAACATACAAAATATTTATATAAATATTATTTATTAGTGAGTTGTTATTCATCCTTTGGATGCAAATTGTAAATTAGGAAACTATTTTATTACTGCTTTTTTGTGGTTAAACACTTTATTTTAATATTATAAATATTGAGTTATTTTCTATCCTCTTTGGTGTGTGGTAGGTTAGGTCTCAGTCATCATGTTTCTGGTGTATATGATTCCAAAAGAAAAAAATAAGCAAAACACAGGTGCTTTTGGGATACAACTTTTCTGGGGAGGCATTATTGACACTTTGGTTTGTGGAACGTTGGTCTTATTTATATTTCTGCATTCCATCCAGTTTCCTACATTCCAGCAGCCCTTCTGTCCCCCAATATAATGAACTGACTAAAATCAAGAGAGCACCCCAAAGTTCTTTGTAAATAGCTGTGGTGGAAAAAAAAAAGACATATTAAACTTGAAGATAAAATGTGAACAATTATTTTTTGGATTCATACTTCTTTTGCTATGCACAAAACATTCACATTTTAACACAAAGAAATAATAAGTGTTAGCATCATGTGTCTTGAAGTATACTTTTGCACTGTAACTGGGGTTACATTAAAGAGAGCCTAGCACCAAAGGTAGATAATGAGGAAATGGTATAGGAAAGTGGAGATGATAAAAAGTGGATTGTTGAACCAAAAAGGGTTTGAAGGGAAGCTTCGACTGAGTATCAGAAATGACTTAAGCCACATAGGACCTGAATCAGGAAACCAGCACTTCTTGCAACTGCCAGTTTTAAAAGAGGAAATGATTCTGAGATGTGCTCATTTTATTTTAATTTAGTTGGTGGTTTTCCAAGTAGTCTGTAGAATCTTGCAGGATTCACGGTCTCTGGTGTGAAACCTCAGCAGTGAGTGTCATTGTGAGCCTGTGGGCAGCTACGTGCACCATCAAGGCAGGCTAAGGGGAGGGTGCAGTAAGTGGAGTTTGTGAGGCTGAGCGGCCGAGGAGGGAGCAAGTGCAAAAAGATGGGGCTAGAGGAGAACCAGCCAAGGAATGGAACCGTGCTGCAGTCAGAGATTCACAGAGGGCTTCACGGAACACGGCAGCCTTCTGCAGGCACATCCATGCATGTGCACTTGTGCTGCAGTCACGGATGTCCCAGTAATTAACCTTTCTTGTGAATGCTGACTGCACTTTTAACTCCTTGAAAAGCCATCAGAAAGTTTTTAGAGCAGCAGTAGCCACAGTTTGTAAAACAAATGTAGAGGGGGACGCAAAAGAAAAGACACCAGGAGGAGGATTGAGCGTGCATTCAGCACAGACCGACATCAAGCAAGGCAACGGCTGCCCTCCGCTCTTGGGAAGACGGGGGTTTCTGAAAATGGAAATTTGGATTGGCAGCTAGCAGCTATTTCCTATCAGATGTACTGTGCACTTTAACCTAACTTAAAATATATTTGAATATTTTTCTGTACTGCACAAATACCTGTTTTGTCAAATAGCGTGATGATGTAAAGAAGAAAGACATTTTGGACAAAGAGTGTATACAATTTAAGCAACATGCAAAAGTTGACTATAAAAGTAGGAATTTAGCCTGCTGCGCCTTCACAGGCATTCAGAATGCGGGGTCCTGAAATATTTTTTTACATGTATATATGGAAGCATGAAGCTCTGTAATCATTGTTGAGGTTTTTTTCAAAATTAAAGTATTTCTTTTGTTATTAATTTTTATTATTTTCTTGAAGTTGGCTGTGTAATGTAAATGGCTTCAGTCTTTTGTAATATTGCTTTTTTTTTCTTTTAAATGCAGTCCTTGTATGGCTAAGACGTCTTCAAGATCCTTGTACACTGTTTATATGTGCAATAAAATGCATGGCCAGCTGACAGTACCATAAGTGGACAGAATGTATATAGTGCAAATATCCTTCCTTTTATCATTTTACAGCCATTAAAACTTTGGATGTACAAACCACCTCGTGATTGACTTACCCATCAAAAAGGTTGACTCTGGTCTCTCTCACATGCACACACACACACACACACACACACATACATCATAGGGTGTCATTGCTGAAACAGATTGTAGCAACCATGTAATGTGTATATATGTATATGTGCACATAATGTGTATATTATATGTATGTGTGTATAAAATTTGGAGAAAGGATGTGTAGTAATACATCACATAACAACACGGATATATCTGAGAAATGTGTCAGGTGATTTCATCATTGTGCAAACATCATAGAGTGTACTTATACACTTAGTAGAATAGCCTGCTACACACCTAGCCTATGTGACCTATTGTTCCCAGGACACAAACCTGAACAGCACGGTACTGTACTGAATAATGTAGGCTGTTGTAACACAATGGTATTTGTGTATCTAAACATAGTTAAGCATAGGAAAGGTACAGTAAAAATACAGTATATAATTCTAGGACACCACTGTAGTATATTTAGCTCATCATTGACCAAAATGTTGTTATGTGATGCATGACTGTATATTCACATATAGCTATCAGAAGAATGACTATCCATTTATCAACACACACACACACACACACACACCCCCTCAGGATACCCTTATTTTTCTCCCAAACTATAAGCATAACATAACAGAAAAAGCAAATTTACTATGATGGGTTTGGGGTTCAGGGGGAGGCATGGATTCAGGACCCCGACCTGTTTTTGGGGCATCTTTGAGAACACTTAAGTTTCCTTGGCCGATATTGTGAAAACCACAGGATCTGGGCCTCCCTCCTCGACTGTGATATCTGACACCCAGAGAATGAAGTGGTTGCCTCGATGACACCACTAGATCTGGGCCAGTCTTGTTTTTTCCAGATGGCTAGCCTTCCTTTGGTAGAGAGCAGCTGCTTTGAGAAAGTCACGTGAAAATAGTAACAGATGATTTCCACCTTCTCACCCCACCCCACATAAAATACACACAGACCTAATACCACTAGCCCCAGCAGGGCTGCAGGGAGCAGTGTCAGGGTCTTTGCATTTAAGATCCTCATTTACTGAGTCAAGTCACTCTTTGCATGGCCCATGGTGTTTTCTTGTGAGGTGCTGTAACTGTGCCGAAGCCCAAAGTCTTAGTTGTCTCTCTGCGTATTACAGAACTCCAGCTCGTCACAGACACTTTCCATCTTAAACTTGCTGGAGCAACTGGGAAATGTGTAACGTATCGAGTAGCTACTGGGGTCCAGTGTTACATCTCAATTGTGTGCCCCATTAGAACAAGGCTGATTGTCTGTTTTGTTCTTTGCCGACTCCGGTGCCTAGAACAGTGCAATAGTGTCTGCTGAAGAGGTGAATTAAACTTTACATACATTAGCTGAGAAACTTATGTAACCCTGCAAGGAAGAGATTTGCAGTGGACACCAAGGGACTGTCCACCTCACACCACATACTCCTAAGGAGTAGGAACTATACCTGCCTCATATACCACAAGGGTTTGTGACCCTTTCATAGCGCTGGGGCCACCTGGCTACGGCTCATCCGTTCGGGAGCTTCACCTTCCTCACCATTGACTTATAAGTCTCTTCCTTGGGATTTTAATTCTTTTCCTGGTGACTGTAGACAGAAGACATAAAACCTAGAAAAGACCTAGGGATAAACTGGCCTACAGAAAGACAAAGGGACAAGAGACAGCAAACAAAACCCTGATGTTTGCCTTCCTGGGTCCAGTAGGAAAGAAAGCCCGTATCTCTGAAGCCTGCGTAGGTAAATCTTCTATGAGTACTTCCAAGAGGCTACAACTTTTGCATAAAATCAATTTCAGCTGGGCTTCTATCATCTCTGATTCAGAATGCAAGCGAATGAGGAGAAGCCGAGACTCAGTTGTTCAGGTAAGTTGTTGAAGGTCACAGCAGGTAAGAAAGAGCAAGTCAGATGGTGTACCCTCACCCTACAGACGGGCTTCGTAGCAGAGTTGACTCACTTGAAGTTCTAAAGTTAAAAAAAAAATTCCTGGGCAATTATTAGAATGTTTCAACACAGAAAAGCAAGCATATTCACATGCTAAAACCTGATCAGCTGAGTCTATCTGGGCTAGTTTGAATCTAAGACACATCGAGGCCAAACCACAAAGAGCAAGAAAAAAGGGATTTACTGAGGAAGCCTCTAGTTTCATTGCCATTTCTCTCCTTGAATTTAATTAAATATTACTATGTTGTTGTTGGTTTATTCTGGAATTTTTCTCCCTGTTTAATCAAAGTGATGCGTGTTTAACATAGAAACTTTGGCAGGTATAAAAGAAGTTGGGGAAAAGTACCCAGCATTCCACCTTATAGGGAACGATTAAACCTTTGAGATAATTTCTTTGAGACATTCTTATACGTTGTACGTACTGCGACTTTACATATTGACCTTTTTCCTTGTTAATATTCGATTATATGCATTCCCTGCAACCGTCCCCCGCCCCCAACTCCCCACCGGGTGGTAGTATTGTTTAGGGAAAGGTGGAGTTCCCTGGACAGGCACTGACAGAATATTTTAGAGGCTTCCTCTACAAGTATGCAGACCTCAAGTAAAGACATGAGTCCTGAGGTCCTTGAGGGGCACTGGAAGCCAGCGGCGGGGTGAGGAAGTACTGCAAGAAAGAGAAAGTGGCCAATAGGGGGTGTGTTCCTAAACCAGATCCACAGGGATTGACTGAAGCCCCATCCTGCAGAAAGCTCTGGGAAATGGCACAGAACGTCTCATGCTGCAGAGGTAACCCAGCCGAGCTCACAAGAAAGAACTGAAGTATTTATACACACACACGCACGCACACACACACACACACACGCACACACACAGAGAAAACCTCCCTCAACAATATGCCTAGAAATACGTAATAAAATAAACACATACTTATTGCAATGCTTTGGTTATCGTAAGAAAATTAGGGAACTCCCTACAGTCTCTAAAGAGGGAGCTGAAACTGCAGATAAAGACAATTCTAAAAGCAAGGGCAGATTACCTACAGGGCTGGGATGGGAGGGAAGCCAAATAGATTTGCAGCAGACCTCTCAGCAGTACGATCAGAAGCCAATCAATGATAATCTGTTTAAAGTGCCGAGAGAAGCTGAGCGGTGGCTTACACCTGTAATCCCAACACTTTGGGAGGCCAAGGAGGGTGGATCACTTGAGGTCAGGAGTTTGAGATCAGCCTGGCCAACATGATAAAACCTCATCTCTACAAAAAATAGAGCAGGAAAAAAAGGATTTACTGAGGAAGCCTCTAGTTTCAGTATGGTAGTGTGCACCTGCAATCCCGGCTACTCGGAAGGCTGAGGAAAGAGAATCGCTTGAACCCAGGAGGTGGAGGTTGCAGTGAGCCGACATCATGCCACTGCACTCCAGCCTGGGTGATACAGCGAGACTCAGTCTCAAAATAAAAATAAAAATAAAAAAGTACTGAGAGAAAATAGCTTAATATTTTGAGACAAATGAAAACTTAATTTACTATTAACACATTTACACTGAATGATGTATTTCAAGGAGAAGGAAGATCTAACCCCCACTCCAAAAAAAAATGGCCAAAAGATAAACATGTAACTATGTGTGCATTTCCAAACAAACATTGGCTGTATGTTAATGATATTAATGGCTAAATTTAGGGTAGGGGTTGCTAAAAAGCAAAACAAAACAAAAATAGAAAACGCTGGCCAGTAGTATATGTAAGATGAAAAGACCTGACCCAGGTTAAAATATTTCGGTTTCTTGCTATTTTGGAGACGGGTGGATATATTGATGCATTTTCAATCATGTTAAATGTAGATGTTTAAACTTTAATGGAAAGACAAGAGACTCTATCATTTTCAGATCAGTAAAGAGAAAAATATAAAGTTAGAAAGTCCCTTCCAAAAGGAAGGAAGGAGGTACCGGGGAGAAGAAGCAGAAGAAACAGAGTAAAGGAGGGACCCAAATAACAGAGTAGAAATAAACTCAAATACATTAGCAAGCATGATAAATAGCAAAAAACTAGCTGGCTGAAAGGCAGGTTGGACTTCTGAGAAATCCAACTGTGTGATATTTACAGGCACAACTAGATGGCATAGACTGAAGTAAAAAGATGGAAAGTGATGCCACACACTGATTTCTTTTTATATACCATCAATACAAATAATAAGAAAGCCCAGCAAAGCACTTGAGGAGGGCTGTCTAAATAAATAGCCAGGAAATCTGTGTCAGTACAAACCGAGGGCTAAGACAGTTGTGTCCTACCTATGGATCTTTCTTTTCAGAAGTACATGTATTTATGGACAGAGGACGCTGTCAGGCAGGACTGGAGCTGAGGATTGCTGCGTGAAGTACAGTGTCATCGAGAATGCAGGACGTCTTCAGGATGAAGGTAAAGTGACATTTTCTGACAAGGTCAGAGAGTTGATGACACCAAAGGCATGGCAGGCCTTTGACCATCTGACCATCATTCTCTGTGCTTTTTGAATGCTGGATGCAAAGATAGATTGGTTTGGCAACACCCATGATAAAAAGTCACTGAGCATTTATAGAAGGCAGTGAGGAAGATACTGGTACTTGTGAGTCATAAAATGGGGCAAGGTGGGGATGAGACTGGGGAGGAAAAGCAGGTAGGCCACCGCTTCCCACTGTGGCTAGCAATGCCAAAGTAAATCAAATGGAGTAATTGGCCAATAAACTCTCCTAACAACTTGCTATGGTTGAGATATGGTTTGTTTGGCTCTAAATTTCATGCTGAAATGTCATCCCAGTGTTGGAGGTGGAGCATGGTGGGAGGTGTTTGGATCATGGGCGTGACTTGGCGCCATTCTTCCAGGAATGGGTTCTCACTCTTAGTTCCTGTCACAACTGGTTGTTGAAAAGAGGCTGGCACCTTCCCCATCTCTCTTGCTTTCACTCTTGGCATGTGATCTCTGCACACGGCTCCCCCTCACCTTCCACGGGAAGTGGAAGCAGCTGGAAGCCCTCACCAGCAGCAGATGCTGACGTCATGCTTCATGTAGAGCCCTGAGCCAAATAAACTTCTCTTCTTTATGAGTCACCCAGCCTCAGGTATTCCTTTATAACAATGCGAATAGACTAAGATAGACACAACTATCGCTTTTCTCAGAGAAATAAAAAAAGGCCAGGCACAATTTCTCAGAGAAATAAAAAAAGGCCAGGCACAAAGTGCTGATCCCAGCACTTTGAGATACTGAGGCTGGTGGATCACTTGAGCCTAGGAGTTTGAGACCAGCATGAGCAACATGGCAAAACCCCTCTTCTACAGGAAAAAAAAATTAGCAGGGGCATGGTGGCACATGCCTGTAGTCCCAGCTACCTGGGAGTCTGAGGTGGGAGGATCATCTGTGACCAGTAGGTGGAGGCTGCAGTGAGCTGGGATTGTGATACTCCATCCTGGGTGCAGAGCAAGATTCTGTCTCAAAAAAAAAATTGCTGTCCTCTAAGTTGATTTCCACATAGATATCTGCTATAGTCACAAAAGCCAGAGGAAGGGAAAGAGAAGACATGTCTACTGCCTTGAAACACTGCACACAGGCTCCAGTTAGACTGAATGTGTAGGTGGTGAGGTTCCTTGCCACATACTTTTATTGCTTCACTGGGCACAACTCCACTTGAATATTGACTCTGTGCCACTTGGCTTCTTTTCCTGCTTCCTGCTTCAGCTCTTCCAAAGTGTTGTCTCATTCAATCTGTCCCCAGCTTGCTTCTTAATTCATCAAGAAAATGGGGGCCTCAGAAGTGAAGTGTCAACTTATTTCCTGCCTTAGAGGAGTAGATGGCCCTTCTCCCTCCCAAGGTTAGACGCCCACTCCATAGCCTTGGGAGATTTTATGTTATTTGTTCTCTCTCTCTTTTTCTCTTGATCTCCTCCTCCACCCTCTCCTATCTGCCTATAGCTTAATTATTCAGCCATAAATTCAAACATTACCAGGCTATAAGAAAAATACTTTTCTTGACTTCATCTTTTCCCTCAAAATACTGTCTAGTTTCTCCTCTCTTTATTAAGTTCTTTAAAGAGTATAAACAGTGCTGGAGTGTAGATTTAATAAGAATGGAGGTCCTGGTTTTGTTTACTACCATATCCTCAAGGCCTAGAACATGGCCTGATATATAATAGGTGCTTGATGAATATTTATTGAATACATGAATGAACAAATGCCTTTGGTTCTTCTTCTATCCATATCACTTCACTGAAAATGCTTTTTAGTCATAGGTCCCATCTCAGTTGCCAGATCCAATGACCTCTTTTGAGTCCTTGTTCTATTTGACCTTCTCGTAGCATATGAGATCACTGAAAACTTGCTTCTTGAAAGCCAGTTTTCTCTTCGTGCATTTTTAATCTCTTAATGTTTTTATTTTTCCATCTTCTTCATAGGCTTCTTTCTCTGTGCCCAACCCCTACCCTCCTAAAAGAGAAATGCTTGCCACTCTTCCATCCATGCTGAAGATCTCTAGGGGTGTCCACCAGCCTAGGTAACTTGTAAATCTGCATATCTTCACAATGCTAGGTCCTGCTTCTCTGGTATATAGAATGCTGTCATTCTGGGTATCTTCACTTGGATGTCCTATAGGTCCTTCAAATATGTTTACAATTGACCTCCCTATGTACCTCCCCAAACTCCTTCCTTATATACATTTCCCGGTTCAATGATTTCACCATCTTCCCAGCCTCCCAAACTGGACACTGTAGGATGATCACTGATGTGTTCCTGTCCTTTTCAGTCCGTCACTAAGCCCTGCAGATCCTCCCTCAGAAACATCTCTCAGCCCCAGCATCTCCTCTTTCTCCCTGCTACCTTAGTGCCTGCCCTCATCGGCTCACCCCAGCTAAGTAGTCAATGGCCCATCTGCCACCTTGTCTCCCTCCTCTTCTTTCTCCCTTCTCTGCTGCTACAATAATATTTGGAAAAAGCAAGTCTTATCATGTCTCTTCTCTACTGGAAACATATTACACAGTTGATTTCAGTGCCATGCTTGCCCTTCCCAGACTGTTACCGTCCTACTGCTAACACCCTGTGGTGCGGCCACTCCAGTCTCCTCTCTCCAGGTGCTGTCATATCTTTGTTCCCTGTGCTACACCTGCTGCTTGGAGTACCCACTCACCTCTTCTTGGCTTTGTGAAGTCCTACCTAGCCTTCAAGACTTATGGCCAGTGTCTACTTTTTGTGAGTTTCTTTCCCATCCCCTCCAGTCTATTTCTTCCACCTTGGCACCCCTGAAAAAATAATCTGTCTGCATTTTAATGTTCATTTCTCAATAAACCTCTTTTATCAAGCTCATATTAGACGAATAATAATTTCAGTGGGGAAAGAGCATGAAAAGACCCACAATAGTTCATTTTTCTTATAGGAATCTAAATAAAAGAAGTCACAGATTTAAGTGATGAAGAAAACTGCAATATCCAATGCTTATCATCCAGTGATGTGATGGTTGATTTTAGGTGTCAACTTGACTCGATTAAGGGAGGCCCAGATAACTTGTAAAGCATGATTTCTGGGTGTGTCTGTGAGGGTGTTTCCAGGAGGAGACTGGCATTTGGGTCAGTGAAATGAATAAAGAAAATCTGCCCTCACCAGTGGGGACGGGCACCACCCAATCGGCCAAGGGCTCAGACAGAACAGAAAGGCAGAGGAAAGGTGAATTCTCTGTTTCTCCTGAAGCTGGCGCACCTGCTTGTCCTATTCTCCAGAACTCCAGCTTCTTCAGCCCTCTGCTAGAACTGGAGAGAAAGACCCCCCACCATAACATCCTTTTACACACATAAGTAAAAGAGAGATAATGACAATAGAACCTACATTACAATTGGACCCCAAGACTTGCCCCTGCAGTCCCCCAGGTTCCCAGTCTCCAGCCTCAGACTGAGAGTGACGCCATCAGCTCCCCTGCTTCTCAGGCCTGCAGACTTGGACTGAGCCACACTACCAGCTCCTCTGGTTCATCAGCTCTGCTGTTTCTCCAGCTCACAGATGGCATGTGTGGAACTCCTCAGCCTCCATAATCACACGAGCCATTTTCTCCAATGAATCCCCTGTCATCCATCTCTCTCTCTCTCCATATATATATATATATATATATATATATATATATATATACACTATTGATCTTGTTTCTCTGGAGAACCCTGACAAATACGAGTGCTTACTACCTAACTGGCACTATTCAGGAGGTGTACAAGCAGTAGTGCCTGTAAATCTTACAACAACCCTGTGAGACAGCATCTACTATCATCCCCATCTTACAGGAGGGTCAGTTGTTCAAGGTCCCATGAATACGAAGTGGCATAGTTGGGATTCAACTCCTGCCGTTTGTCTTGGAACCCACACATTTTTTAAAATTATACTTTAAGTTCTGGGGTTCATGTGCAGAACGTGCAGGTTTGTTACATGGGTATACATGTGCCATGGTGGTTTGCTGCACCCGTCAACCCATCATCTACGTTGGGTATTTCTCCTAATACTATCCCTCCCCCGGCCCCCAACCCCCGATAGGCCCTGGTGTGTGATGTTCCCCTCCCTGAGTCCATGTGTTCTCATTGTTCAACTCCCACCTATGAGTGAGAACATGTGGTGTTTGGTTTTCTGTTCTTGTGTTAGTTTGCTGAGAATGATGGTTTCCAGCTTCATCCATGTCCCTGCAAAGGACATGAACTCATCCATTTTTATGGCTGCATAGTATTCCATGGTGTATATGTACCATATTTTCTTTATCCAGTCTATCATTGATAGGCATTTGGGTTGGTTCCAAGCCTTTGCTATTGTGAATCCACATCCCACACATCCCAGCTCTCAGATCATCTCCAGAGTGAAGGTGAGAATCATTTTACACCAGGAGAGACTGTGTTGCTTTAATGTGGCAAATTTAAAGGTTTTTTTTGGTATCCTTATTTCTTTTGATAGCAAAAGTCCTTTTTTAGGGTTAGCAACTCAGTGTCTCCTGGTGTAGTATGATTCTTACCTCCTCTCTGGGGATGATCTAAGAGCTGGAATTTGTGGATGCAGGTGTGTAGTTGTCATATGCCAGCCTGGCCTGGCCTGTGAAGAGGGGCATGTGGTCCTTGCCAGTGTTCTTTTCTCACTGTACCAAGCTTCCAGGTCTTTGCTGTGTTACCACTGATGTTCATACTTTCATGGTTTACTGCTTGTACAGTTAACACTGTATCCTTTGAAAGTATCCTCTTGTCATACCTGAAAGTCATCTTCTAGTTCACCAGCTCTTTCATCCATTTCTTCACCCATCCCTAGGTATTCATTAGAAGCTTACATATGTTCTTTTCCATCATCCTCATGTGTACCACACTGATTGCATACCTGTGGCCTTCTGGCCATAGATTCTATCCAGCTGTGTGCTAAGCATATGTTTTTAATTTTATATTTGTTGAAAACTAATCTCACAAAAATATATGACATGCAAAAATTACATGAAATTCAAATTTCTGAGTCCACAAATAAAGTGTTACCAGAACACATCTTTGCCCGTGTGTTTGCATGTTGGCTGTGACTGTTTCCTCATGACAGTGGCAGAGTCAAGTAGCAACAGAGGCTGCTGGTCTGCAAAGTCTAAAATATTTACCATTTGGCTCTTTGCAGGCAAAGTTTGGCAAACCTTGGTCTATAGGATTGTGTGAGACCATACTCAGGCTCCCTGCCTTTATCTTTTCCTCCAGCTCTGCTGCTCTGCCACACTATGGCCTGCGGGGCAGGGAGCTCATGAAGGGTTCTTCAGTCTTTTTGGGCTCTACCATGGTAAAAGAGATCTCATCTCTCCATTTTGTACAACTTCTCTGGGATTGCTGCCATCTCCCCACTAAGGTCATGGTCTGGTTGAAATACAGGGCAAAAACAAGAGGTAGAAACCTCATGTCTGCCTTTAAGTTATTTTTTACTCTCTATCTCTTTTCAGATTTTTCCTCGTCTCATCCCAGAAAGGGTTATTTCCACGCTGTGTGGTGAGAAAATTGCATTAGTTGTTATAAACTCTTCTTTGAGACACAACTACACCTTTGAAATTTTTTTTTAAAAAAAAGGAAAGAAAGAAAAAGAGAAAAACCTTTTTCTAGTGCTCAGTTCTTGCAATTGAAAGACAAGGTTTTCCAGACTTTGTTTTTGTTGGGCTCTCTTATGTCCTAAATTTTCTGGGACAGCCTGTTTCAGAATGGGTCCAGTTTTAATGGGGGCAGTTGTCTCTAGGTTAAAACAAAACAAAATAAATACTTATGCATGTATACATATATATGTATATATACCTCTCTCTCTCTCTCCTGTCTCTTTTATCTTTCTCTCCCTTTCTCTCTCTATATTTATATAGAAAAAAGTATATATATGGAAACATATACATATATAGAAATATATATAGAGAAAGAGAGAAAGAGACAGAGAGAAATAGAAAGGCAACACTTATTCATTTAAAATATTTCCCTGGTATATATTAATTAAACACATTCACATTTACATTCTGTAGACACCAGTGAATCTTGTTATATTAATACAAATCTTGAAGTAACCTAGTAACAGTTGCAGCATAAGCATGTGACATTTCGTTAGTGTTTGAAGGTTGTATAAATGAGTTTCAAGTGGCTACCTCTAAAAATTCATTTGGGAAGGAGGAATTGTTTCTCTCTAAGAAAAACAATGTTACTGTTTTAAAAATAACAATATATTTTGATGCACATTAAAAACTACATCAGGTAAAAATTTATCTCCAACTTGTGCTAATCATGAGAAGTGTGATAAGATAATTAGTATCTGTTGTCTCTGAATGTTATCTCCTCCTGGTCTCATTTTATATGGGAAACAACTTGACATATTGGTTAGAGAAAGTTGTGCCATATAACAGCAAGAAATACTAACAAGAACATTTATTAAAAACAGAACCTCTTAGAAAAAATGAGTTAATTTTCTTTTCTTTTTGAGACAAGTTTGTGCTCTGTGACGTAGGCTGGAAAGCAGTGGTGCAATTTTGGCTCACTGCAGCCTTGGCCTCCTGGGTTTAAGTGATTCTTGAGCCTCAGCCTTCTGCGTATCTGGGATTACAGGCATCCACCACCACGCCTGGCTTATTTTTGTATTTTTAGTAGAGATTTGGTTTCACCATCTTGGCCAGGCTTGTCATGAACTCCTGACCTCAAGTGATCCACCCACCTCAGCCTCCCAAACTGCTGGGGTTATAGGCATGAGCCACCATGCCTGGTTAAAAATGAGTTAATTTTCTTAGAGAAAGAGAAACCCCATCTAACTAAAAATACAAAAAAAAAAAAAAAAATTAGCCTGATATGGTGGCAGGCTCTTATAATCCCAGCTACTTAGGAGGCTGAGGCAGGAAAACTACTTGAACTTGAGAGGTGGAGGTTACAGTGAGCAGAGATCACACCACTGCACTCCAGCCTGGGAGACAGAGCAAGACTCTGTCTCAAAGAAAAAAAAAAGAAGAAAGTGTATTTTAAGATAAATTTCAGATGGTTTCAAGAGTTAAAAGTAAAAAAATAAAACAACAAAAACAAGAGTGGCAGCATAGAAAGACTGACATAAACAATGACAATGACATAAAAAAACCAGAAAGAAGATTTGGTGGCTGCTTAGCAAAAGATATGCTGTGTGCCTGTGTAAATACCCAGAACTTCTGTAGGACAAGAAATAAACAGGAGAAAATTAAAATTCAAATAATAAACCAGGAAATATATTTTCAGCCAAGGAGTAATTTTAAAATAGAATTCTTAAAAACCATTGAGGAAAATGACACCTTAATGGAAAAAATTGGCAAAGAATTGAAAAGAAATAGAAATTTACAGAATAATATACATTATAACTGGAGAACGTATAAAGGCCTTCATCTTCACTAGCAATCAAAAACATCTCAAAAAGCAACAGGTACTTACTGCTTATCAAATTAGCACAGGATTTCTAAAAGGTGATCTTATTGGCATGATTATATATTGCTTTGGGAAAAACGTTGTTATCTTTCTGATGGACTGTTTGCCAATATGTGTGAGAATTTTTAAAAGGCTGATACCAGTTTCACAAGTAGAAGCTGCGAACCATTTGCCTACGTAAGAATTGCTTGTGGGGCTTACTAAAAAATGCATATTGTCTGAGACCTAACGAATTAAAACACTTGGAGTGGCATGGCAGGTAAATCTGTAATTCGTTCGTATATCAAGAGCACAAAGGTGAGGTTTATAGAAACCAGTGTATGGAATTGCTAGTTCCCGTAAACCCAGTTATTCTCTTTAACAATAAACACCCCCCCACCCTGCACACACATTATTGTATTTTTATATCTTTATAAAAGTGAAAAATTAAGATCAATCTAAATGTAAAAGACAGACATAGTTAAATAAAACATGTAAGTTTCTATAACAGGTACTATGTGTATATACAATAGAACTGTTTCTCCAAAAATATATATTAGAAATGCCCATGATACAATTCAAATTTAGTTTTAAAAAGGACATAAACCTTTATGTACTGTGTTAATTTAAGTTCATAAACTATGCATTTATACAAATAAGATAATTAACTAAAATGTTCATGTTTTATCAATATAATGTTTTTCCAAATTTATGTTATCTTTATTTTCTAATTTTTCTGTCTTGAAAACTGTAGTTTTCAATGTAAAATTATAAACTGGAATTTTCACAAAAAGTGTTTTTAAAAACACTTGGTAAACAGCATCTATACTCTGTTTCTATGAATGAATTCAATGATTTTACATACTTTATATAGTTAAAATCTTGTGTATTTGAACTTCTGTGATTAGGTTATTTCACTCAGCATAATGTCCTCCAGCTTCATATATGTCATATACAATGGATTTCCTTTTTATAAAGCTGAATAATATTCCATTGTATGTATATGCTTCATTTATGTCCATTCATTTATTGATGAACATTTGTTTCCGTATCTTGGCTATATTGTGAATATTGTGACTAACACTACAACGAATATGGACATATGAATAACACTTCAGGATCTTTTCTTCAATCTTTTGGATATATACCTGGAAGTAGGATTGCTGAATCATATGGTAGTTCTATTTTTAACTCTTTAAAGAACCTTATTACTGTTTCTATAGTGTTGTATCATTTTACATTCCCACTAATAATGCACAGGGGTTCCAGTTTTTCCAAATCCCACCAGCACTTATTATCTTTTTAAAAATGGTAGTAGCCATCCTTACAGGTGTGAAATAATATCTCATTGTGGTTTTGATTTGCATTTCCCTAATGATTCATGATGCTGAGAATATATTCATATACCTTTTGGCCATTTGTACAACTTATTTGAAGAAATGTCTTTTCAAGTCCTTTGGCCATTTAAAAAATCAGATTGTTTGCTTTTTTTTTTTTTTTTTTTTGCCATTGTATTGTAGTAGTTCGTTATTTTTTTGGAATATTAACCCCTTGTTATATAGTAGTTGCCTTTCCATTTTTATAAATTACCTTTTTCGGGCTGGGCACAGTGGCTCAAGCCTGTAATCCTAGCATTTTTGGAGTCCGAGGTGGGTGGATTACCTGAGGTCAGGAATTCAAGACCGGCCTGGCCAAAATGGTGAAACCCTGTCTCTATTAAAAATACAAAAAAATTAGGTGCAGTGGTGGGTGGCTGTAATCCCAACTAATCTGGAGGCTGAGACAGGAGAGTCACTTGAACCTGGGAGGCGGAGGTTGCGGTGAGCCAAGATTGCAACACTGCACTCTAGCCTGGGCTACAGAGCGAGACTTTGTCTCAAAAATAAATAAATAAATATAACCTTTTTTGCCCTGTTGATTTTTTTATTTGCTATGTAGAAGCTTTTTGTTGAATGTAGTCCCACTAGTCTATTTTTGCTTTCGTTGCTTGTTGTGCCTTTGGTATCATATCCAATAAATCATTGACTGGACAAATTTTGCTTTTGTTTTACATTTTCTTGTAGGAGTTTTTTTGTGTCGGGTCCTTTAAGTCTTTAATTAATTTCGAGTTTTTACTTTTTTGTATGGTATATGAAAAGGTGCAATTTCATTCTTTTGCTTGTGGATATTCAGTGTTTCTAACATCATTTGTTGACAAGACTATACTTTCCTTATGTATTCTTGGTATTTGCTCAAAGATCAGTTGCTGTATATGTGTGCAGTTATTTTTGGGCCCTCTGTTCTGGTCTATTGGTCTATATATTTGTTTCTGTCAGTACCATACTGTTTTGGTTAGCTTTGTAATGTATTTTAAAATGAGGAAGTGTGATGCTTCTAACCTTGTTCTTTCTCAGTATTGCTTCTGAGTATTTTTGTGGCATCTTATGGGTTTTACGATTTGTTTTTTCTATTTCTGTAAACAAATGACACAAGCATTTTGATAAAGATTGCATTAAATCTATATGTTGTTTTTATAAACATTTTAATAATATTAACTCTTACATTCCATGAACATGAGACAGCTTTCGATTTCTTTGTGTCTTTAATTTCTTTCATCCATGTTGTGTAGCTTCCAGTTAATGTCTTTAATCTCCTTGGTTAAATTTATTTCTAAGTATTTATTTATTTTGTTGCCATTATGAATAGAATTGTTCTTGTAATTATTTTGGTTTGTTCATTGTTAATATATAGAAATGCAATTGATTTTTGTATGTTGATTTTGTATTATGAAATTTTATTTAATTTGGTTATTCTAAGAGTATTTTTGTGATGTCTTTAGGGTTTTCTATGTATAAGACTATGTCATCTGCAAACAATGAATTTTACTCCTTCCATCATGATTTAGGTAATTTTTATTTCTTTTTCTTGTCTAATTGCTCTGGCTAGCACTTTCAGTACTATGTTAAATAGAAATGGTGGGTGTGGGAGTGCTTGCCCTGTTCTTGATCTTAGAGGAAAGATTTCAGTTTTTACTGTTGAATATGAAATTAGCTGCAGGCTTCCTATACATGGCCTTTAATGTTGGGGTAAATTCCTTTTGTAGCTAGTTTGTTGAGAGTTTTTGTCATGAAAGGATATTGAATTTTTTCAAATTCTTTTTGTGCATCTCTTGAAATGATTATATTATTTTTGCCCCTATTCTGTTAATGTGGTATATCACATTATTGACTTGAGCATGTTGAACCATGCTGGCATCCCAATGATAAATGCCACTTGGTCATAATATATGATTCCTTTAATGTTCCATGGAATTTTGTTTGCCAGTATTCTGTTGGGGATTTTTGCATCTATGCTTACAAGGGATATTGACCTGTGGTTTTCTAGACCATCAACAAATTTTTCAGAGACATTTTTCAGGATAAAAGGAAGTTGGATAATACATTTGAAATCATGAAAGACAAAAACTGCCCACCACTAAAAACTATACCCAGTAACCTCTTCTTCAAAAAAGAAGGGGAGATAAAGACTTTCCAAAACAAACAAGATCTTGAAAGTTCATTGTTCCCCAACTTATGAGAAATGTTACAGGGAATTCTTCAAGTTGAAAACAAAGGTTGTGAAGTGGCAACACAAAAGCATATGAAAGTATAAAACTCATTGGTAAAGGTCAATGTACGTACAGACACAGAATATTGTAATACTGCAATGGTGGCATATAAATAACTTTTAATTCTAGTATAAAAATAAAAAGTAGTAGTAATAACTGTAACTACAAAAGTTTGTTATTGGATATGCAATATAAAATAATATAGATTATGACATCAATAACATAAAGTATTGCAGGGAGGAAGTAAAAGTGCAGAGTTTTAGTACATGATTGAAGTTGTTACCAGCTTAAAATAGACTTTCTAACTGTAAGACATTTTATGTAAGCCTCATGGTAACTACAGAGAAAATACCTATAAAATCTACACAAAAGAAAAAGAGAAGGAATCAAAGCGTATTAACACAAAAAGTCAACAAATCACAAATGACAAGACAACAAAAGAGAAGAAGAGAGAGAAAAGAATGACAGCACAGATGAAATATAATCAGTGAAATGATGATAGTAAGGTCTTACCTATTGATTAAAAAGTTGATTTCTTAGAAGTAAGAGTAGAATAATGATTAACAGAGGCTGGGAAGGATATGGAGGAGGGGCTGATGGGGAGAGTTGGTTAACAGGTACAATATCATTCTTAGGAGCAATATATTCTAGTATTCTATAGTAGGGTGACTATCATTGACAATAATTTATCATATGTTACAAAATAGAAAAAATTTTGAATGTTCTTAACACAGAGAAATTATAAATGTGTGAGGTGACGGATATGCCAATTACCTTAATTTGATAATTACACATTGTGCACATGTATCAAAATATTACACATATCTCATAAATCCTATGGTTGTTATAAGTCAATTAAAAATAAAAAATGAAGACACCAAAAATTTGAGAAATATACTTTAAACATGAATGCATTTTATGACATACATCTGTCAAAACCCATAGAAGTGTGCACCACAAATAAACCTTAATGTAACTACAAATTTTAGTTAATGATAATGTACAATGTTGATTCCACAATTTTAACAAATGCACTGAACTAATGTAGGATGTTAATAATAAGGGAAACTACTTTGGAGGAATGAGAGAGGGTATATGAAAACTCTACTTTTTGCCCAATATTTTTGTAAACCTAAAATGTTTCTATAAATAAAGTCTCTGAAAACAAAAGGAAATATAAATGGATTAGATTACCCAATGAAAAGACAGAGTGGTTGAATGAATTTAAAAAATTAGATCAAACTATATGCCGTTTATAAAAGACTAACTTTGGATTTAAAAACATTCATGGGCTGAAAGTGAAGGAATGAAACAATGATATTCCATGAAGTGGTAATCAAAAGAGAGCAGGGATGGCTACATATAGACAATATAGATTCTAAATCAAAAACTGTAGCCGGAGACAAAGAACTTCAATATGTAATGATAAAGGAAAAGGTCAATTAATCAATCAGGAAGATGTAATAATTATATAAACCTCTAACATCAGAACACTTATATATGAGTTGTATATATTAATATAAATGTCTATGCAGCAAACGTTGATACAGCTGAAGGGAGAAATTGACAGAAATACAATAATAGTAGAGTACTTTAATCTCCACTTTCAATAATGGATAGATTATCCAGACCAAAAATTAATAAGGAAATAGCAGACTTGAACAACACCATACACCAAATGGACCTAACAGAAATATGCAGAACATTTCATCTAACGGCCATGAAATGTACATTCTTCTCAAGCACACACAGCAGGATCGATTATATGTCAGGGCTTTAAAAAATCTCAACAAATTTAAGAAGATTGAAATTATGCCAAGTATCTTTTCTGATCACAATGGAACGAAACTGGAAATTAAAAAGAGAAGGGAAAATGGAAAATTCACAAATATGTAAAAATTAAACAGCAGCCTCTTTTTTTGAAAAGATAAAATAGACAAACCCTTAGCTAGATTGACTAAGAAAAAATAGAAAAGAGTAAAATCATATATGAAAGAGGAGAGACATTGCAACTGATGCTATAGAAATATAAAGGATTATAAGAGACTTCTGTGCACCATTACGTGCCAACAAATTGGATAACCCAGAAGAAACGAATACTTTTTTTTTGAAATGTGCAACCTACCAAGACTAAATCATGAAGAAACAAAATTGGAATGGACCAATCATGAATAAGAATGTTGAATCAGTAATCGAAAATCTCCCAACCAAGAGATGCCCAATTATTTAAATGGTAGATAGCTTCTACCATTTAAATAATTTACACCAAGCCTTCTTAAATTCTTCGAAAACACTAACGAAGAAGGAATACTTCCAAATTTATTTTATAAGGCCAGCACTATCTTGATACCAAATCTAGTCAACGAAATTGCAAGAAAAGAAAACTACAGGCCAATATTTCTGTTTGGTTTTAATAATCTCCCCTGAGTGTTTGCAGAAAGAGTTGCAATCTTTTAATTTACATTAATGTGTTAATGGCCCAGGATTTGAGGTTGGATAAATGGAAACAACTAAGTGTTTATTTGCTAAGTACAGTGGAAAGTTAAATATTAGGTCAATCTAGAAAGCCTATGATGATATCTCTGTATTTGGACTTCTTTATAAGCCTCATGTATGAGAATCAAAGCCTGCAAGATTGAGAAGCAGTTAGTAAGAGAGTAGGAGTAACGTAGTCAAGAGCATCTTTAACAAAGGCATATTCCTATGGGAAACTTTTGAGAAGATGAGGTCAAAGGAGTTAAACTTAAAGGAGATAAAGTCAATGGAGTTAGTTAAACTTGGAGGAGATGGGGTCAAAGGGGTTAGTTAGGAGCCAGATAAACATGCGAGTTATACCATCTAACTCTTACTCAAACAGCAGCTGGGAAGCCATTGAGGTGTTTTAAATGGAAGAGTTCAGTAATTAAGATTGCACCAGTGGCAACATGGAGATCAAGTTTGCTGGGGACAAGAATGGAAACACCAAGACCAGTCAGGAAGCTAAGGGACACACTAAGTGAGAGATGATTAGCTTGATTACAGAGGTAGTGGTGTAGGTGGAGAGAAGAGACAAATTTGAGAATTATTTCTGAAATGATTTTTCAGGTTAAGATTTTCATTTTTGAGTTATTCTTTACCCATCTGAAGAAAACAGGGGCTGAAATAATAATTTTCATTTGATAGATTTCTAACCAAAAACACCAAGACAGGAGGCCACATGGCTATCTCAAGGTCATGGAAAGAATATGGCCGAGGAAAATGCAAACAAACTGTCAAAAGTATATCAGGGAGTCACCTTTCACTGGCCACCAGACAGCACTATAAACATCTCACTGTCATGGTGATTTAATTCATTTTCCTTCCTAACCTCAAATGTATTTGATTTAAAGTCCAGTCTTAAGTAAAATATATTTCTCCCCTCTTTCTCCAAAGCTTAAGGTATATTCAGGCTACTTGCTTTCTCCAAAGCAGCACCATAAGCTTATTCAAAATGCAGTTAAGAAGAAATTTATCTGATTGTTTACTATTTTTGGTGAATAATTTAAAAAAATTCAAACCCATTTAAAAAAATTTCCCTCGACTTCTCCATCTAGTACAAACATTTTCAAACAAAAATATGGGGACAGTTGACCAGAAGTGTCATAAATTAATGTCATAAATAAGTTGTTATAAATTGATGGCCAAGAGGATCTGACTTCCAAGGTCAAGCCACACTGTATTTAATAACTGTGTGAGTTTGGACAAGTCAATGAGATGTTTTTGGACCTAAATATCATCTGTAAGATAAATCTCCTGCTGTGAAGACTAGACAAAATGAGCCCTATAAAGTTGTACAGCACTCTGCATAATGCCTAGGACAACACTGGTGCCCAAAAAGGGTTTAATTAATTGTAATTAGTAGAAACGGAGAAGGTAGAAGAGGGTAGAGGTAACAAGGACAGTTTCATGCATCTTCCTCTAATAGGCAAATGGCTTTGTGTGAAAACTTGTTCTCAATGTAAAGAATGCTTCAATTTGAAGAAAATGTTGTGTTGAAATACATTTTTTTTTTTTTTGAGATGGAGTCTTGCTCTGTCACCAGGCTGGAGTGCAGTGGCACAATCTCGGCTCCTTGCAGCCTCCGTCTCCTGGGTTCAAGCGATTCTTCGCCTCAGCCTCCCAAGTAGCCGGGACCACAGGCACGTGCCACCACACCTGGCTAATTTTTGTATTTTTAGTAGAGACGAGGTTTCACCATGTTGGCCAGGATGGTCTCGATCTCTTGACCTCGTGATTCACCCACCTCGGCCTCCCAAAGTGCTGGGATTACAGGTGTGAGCACTGCACCCAGCCCGTGTTGAAATACATTTTAAGAGAGAACTGGTTTAGCAAAATGGAGTGAGCATCAGGAAAAACCTATGTTTAACCTCGTTATGCTTTTATGTCTGAGATCTGCCTTTACAACGTTCATGCCTTGTTATTTATCTTGGTTTTCTTCAATGTGTGAGCCAGTATTGTCAACCTGCTATGGCTTGAAGTTTCTTCATTCTTTTGAGGATGAAGCCTGTGGCACGCTGATAAATGGCCCCTCAAATATGTCCATGTTCTAATCTCTGGAACTTGTGTATATGTGGTTGTGAAACAGCCCTTGCAGATGAAGTTAAAGAGAACAAGAAGTATTGATTATCCTGGATTATCTGGGTGTGCCCTATGTAATCACAAGAGTCTCTTTTAAAAAATTATATTTTAAGTTCTGGGGTACATGTGCAGATCATGTAGGGTTGTTACATAGGTATACACATGCCATGGTGGTTTGCTGTATACATCCCCCTGTCATCTACATTAGGTATTTCTCCTGTTTTGTGAGAGGGTAAATTAGTTCAACCATTGTGGAAGACAGTGTGGTGATTCCTTAAGGATCTACAAATAGAAATACCATTTGACTCAGCAATACCATTATTGGGCATATACTCAAAGGATTATAAATCGTTCTGCTATAAAGACATATGCACACGTATGTATGTTCATTGTGGCTCTGTTTACCATAGCAAAGACTTGGAACCAACCCAAATGCCTGTCGGTAGACTGGATAAAGCAAAGGTGGCACATATACACCATGGAATACTATGCAGCCATAAAAAAGGATGAGTTCATGTCCTTTGCAGGGACATGGATGAAACTGAAAACCATCATTCTCAGCAAACTGATGCAAGAACAGAAAACCAATCACAAGGGTCTTTATAAGAGGGAGGCAGGAATGTCAGAGGGAAAGAGATGTGGAAGATGCTACACAGCTGGCTTTGAAGATTGAGGATGGGGACATGAACATGCAGAGAATGTAGGTCATCTCTATATGCTAGAAAGGAAGGAAATGGATTCTACCCGAGAACCTCTAGAAATCACACAGTTCTGCCAACACCGTGATTTTTGCCCTGTTAGAACCATTGTGAACTTCTGACCTTCAGAACTGTAAGATAATAAATCTGTATAGTTAGAAGTCACTAAGTTTGTAGTATTTGTTACAGCAGCAATAGGAAACTAATACGGAGCTGAATCATCTTAATAGTAAGAGTTATAAATTTCACTGACAGCAGTGCTCAAGCAAATAATCCAAATGAGTGGGTGCAAGGATGGCAGTGGATAATGAAGTCTGTGGCAATAGCAGTTTATGCTCCAATTAATAATCAATTCATAGGAATGCAGCTAGTTTCTGATTTTTTGAGGAGCTGAGAAATCCAGATTTTTAAAAATATGAATTTCTCTGTTTTTACATTGGCAGCTAATTCAATGTTTTAAAGATATTGGGCAAGCTAAACAATCCATGTCTAAGAAGAGGCCTTGCATTGGAGAGTATTTTACTTTAATTGTATGATAGTTTATCTCGATATGTTTTGGGGTTCTTAAATTTGTTTGTTTTGATGATTTATTACCAGCTTCTTTGCAAATAGGTGTATCTATTGGTCTCTTAAATGCATGTTGTCTTCTGTCAGTGGGAATCAATAGGATTTCCTTTAGAAAATAGAGAAAAGAAATGTGTATATTTGACTTAATTTCCTTAGCAAATACTTGGCATTTAGTTGTTTGGAAAATAGAATAAGCCATTAGATCATTTTGTGCTGTAACAAACACATACGGAGACTCAGCAGGGATTAGAGTACAGTTGTAGTTCATCACGCCCAAAACAGTGATTCTATGTACCCTACGCAGGAGATCTTATGATTTTAATGATCATGTACTCATTGGTAAAGCCAGACAAAAATTAATCATCTGTTTTTTCTTGTGTTCTTTCTTTTTTTCCCCTGTGTTCATGTCTTGGTCTTGACTCTTTGTAATTCTGTCATCTGTTTTCTTCTATTTTTCTTTCTTTGTGTGACTTTCGTTTTCTCATTATATTTATGCCACTCACCCTTTTTCTTTCATTATTTAGAGTTGTTTTTACATTTAACAGCACTTGTTTTTGTTTCACCCGAGAAGCTTATGCCCTTGTTCAGAACTATTCAACAATAAGTAAAGCTTAGCTTTCTTTGTGAATGGTAGAAATTTATTGCAGAAAATTTCCACTTTATTAAGCTGACAGATTTTGCTTGAAGGCATACTACCCTGTGAAATTCTAAATTTGATTTAAAGGTCAGAGGAAAAGCCTGGCACCTACAATCTGCCTTTGAATTGTTTTTGTAACACTAAATAGAGTTTACAAGGAGAGGAAATTGCAATTGGTCAGCAGAAGACGTGCCAATCACAGCTTCTCTCAATAAACTCTTTGCCTTTAACCAAGCTAAGAGATGAACAGAATTATGAGATTAACATGATCTTGTGAAATGTATGAAATTTCAGGTTCAATTAAGTATACTAACTGGATGAACTAGTTTGTGGGAAGAGAGGGAAATACACTATATCTCTGAAAGCTGGAGAGAAACCTTGATTACAGTTGTCAACTGCAAGGGTGTTTTCATTTGCATACATAAAATGATAACTTTCGAAAAGGATATATATGTGTGTGTGTATATAGATATATAAAATAAGCTTTATTTTTGTTTGTTTCTGAATACATAATAGCTTAACTTGCTGTTAGTGATAAACATAGGTAGTTTATTTCCAAATGCTTTCTGTTACCACAGCAAAAATATATTACCTTCTTAATTAAAATTATTTTGTATATAATCAAGTTGTACATTTTAGCAGTAGGACAGCTTAATGAAGATTTTAAATTTATTTTGTTAATCCTTTAAAATGAGCAAACTTTAGTTATCTGATAATGAATTCTTAGGAATGGTGTGAAAGAGAAAATAAAGCAAACATATAAAACTTCTAAAAGCTGTCAACATCAGAGTTGTCAGAAATCAGGAATAAGACTAAAATATGAATCTAAAGTCGTCTAATATTGTTTTGATGTTTGTGGAATGACCATTTTTGGTGGCCATCGTACTTCTTTCTACTAAAGGATAACTCTTCAAAGATCATCTTGAGGTTGAAAAACATGAAGGTCCCGTAGAAACAGTGTAGATGGCTGGCTATGCAAAACAGTAGCATGTGACAGAATCTATGTTTACCTAATTTAAATCTTCTGCCTGAAATGAGTCCCTGGCCAAAAAAGGCCAACTCTCATTGACAATGCGGCTGGTAGAGGTGGCATATTGGGCCTTTGATGGTGATGGCAGCAACCATTCTCCTTCTTCTGATCTTTTTGCATGATGTCCTCAGCTACCAATGGTAACTTCCAGAGGTCTTAAATAGAGTTATTAACACTGCCTGCAGGTTCTTATTTTTTAAATAACACTTTTAAAATCAACTATAATAATAACACATGCTCACTGTTTAAAGTGTGGACTCTTCATAATAACCTAAGGAAAAATGAAAATATCCCCACAGTCTTACTATCCAGAAATAACCACTTAATAATGTGGACTATTTTGGCCTGTTTCCTCCAGCTTTTCATTCTGTGCATTATGCACATACTGGTGTGCGTGCACTACTGGTGTGTGTGGGGGTGTGTGTGTGTGAATTGTTACAAAATAGGAAGCATAGAATATGTAGTTTTATGTTCTTTTTTTACATTTTACATTATATGGTGATAATTTTTCCTATTATTAAAAGTTTTGAAAAACTTGGCTATGATCACTGACTAATATTCCATTATAAGGAAGAAGCATCTTTGTTTATTTGTGTAGGATATTAAGGTTATCTCTAATTTTTCACTCTCAGAAATTGTCCTGTGGTAAATATGTTTATACCAAAGTCCATATATATATATATGATTTTTTTTCAGGGCCTTTTCCTGAAAGTGTAATGCCAGCTTCAAAGGATACATGAATAACCTTGAGGCTCTCAATCCATTTTGCTGAAATACAGCAGTGTCCGCACTGTGGGTGAGGTTTTGGGACCTCCCTTTTCTTTTTTTGTGTGGCTTTTGCCGCACAGCCAGAAAGCGGTGTTTCAGGCAGGAGCTGAATCAGTGTCACTAGAGCAAGCTTCCTCTGTGCTTTCCTCTCCTGTGAGGAGCCTAGTCACATCTGAGTTTGCTGACAATATACATTTAAATTCTTGTTACTTTCTTAGAAACAGAAAGGCAGAAACTTGGTCTGATCTGGAATCGTATATATATATATAAAATATAGACACACTATGAAGGTAAATAATTAAAATGGCTAAGAAAGTTTGTAAGTCTGATGACAAGGCGTTCATGAAACAAAATTACTCCTTATTGAAGGGATGGGATGCAGTAAAACCAAACACTGCATGTTCTCACTCATAAGTGGGTGTTGAACAATGAGAACACATGGACACAGGGAGGGGAACATCACACACCAAGGCCTGTCGGGGGGTGGGGAGCTGGGGGAGGGATAGGTGGGGGTTAGGGGTTTAGGGAGGGATAACATTTGGAGAAATACCTAAGGTAGCTGACGGGGGGGATGGATGCAGCAAACCACCATGGCACGTGTATACCTATGTAACAAACCTGCATGATCTGCACATGTACCCCAGAACTTAAAGTATAATAAAAAAGATATCAAAAAAATAATTAACTTAAAAATAAATGATAAAAATCTAAATAAACTCTTTTAAAATTATAAAAAAGAAATTCGAGTAAAGAAATTCCAAATGAAATTTTTAAGCAATTAACAAGTTTATTTTTATTATGTTTAAATAATGCATCAATACATTTTACATCTTGTATAGGAATAATTAATATTATAAACATAAATAATACTGATGAATCAAAACATGTAATCATTTGTATTATTTCATTTAATTTTTACAACAAAACCCACAAAGTAGGTATTATTATCTACATTTTATATATGAGGTAATAAAACGAGAAGCATTTAAATTTACCCAGGTAGTAAAGAACAAATCTAGAATTAGAAACCATGTGTAGTGACTCTCAAACTGGACCTTTAACTACTTCCTAGCAATACCTCGCCCCACTACTTTATCAAACTATAATTTGATAGTTTACAAGGATTAAATATTGTTAAAAGATAACTTTCAAAAAAAGTAAATTATGACTCAGATAAAATGAACAAGTGTTAATTTTTTTTTTTTTTTAATAGAGACAGATAGACCCTCCATCCCCAGGCACCATGCTGGGGTGCAGTGGCGCGATCTCGGCTCACTGCAACCTCCGCCTCCCAGTTTCAAGCAATTCTCCTGCCTCAGCCTCTCGAGTAGCGAGTAGCTGGGACTACAGACGGGTGCCACCACGCCCAGCTAATTTTTGTATTTTTAGTAAAGACGGGGTTTCCCCATGTTGGCCAGGATGGTCTCGATCTCTTGATCTCGTGATCCGCCCGCCTTGGCCTCCCAAAGTGCTGGGATTACAGGTGTGAGCCGCCACGCCTGGCCTAGATATTTTAACTCAATCAATGAGGAAACAGGAGGATCTTATAATTGGTGCAAAGGAGAAGTACAAAAAACACATTCATATGAAATAAAGGAATGTTGAAACAAAAGTTCAAATGGAGGCAAAATCAGCTCCTACCACAGTGGCAGAAGGAAGTCAGTTGAATTACTGAACAGGGCAGAATTTTGATGTCCATAGACAAGAATTATTTTGCTTTGCTAATAGTTATCTATCATTTATAGAGCTGTAAAGTAGCTCCCATAGAATAGATGATTCTCTGGGCTAGACAATCCTTAGGTTTCTACTGAAGCATGAATTTTGTGGTGTACCCTTAGAACACAACAGGAAAATTTCTTGCCATAGAGCAAGATAGTTCAGTCCTTCAAATGCCTCTAACTGAAGTTATGCAGGTACCTGAAGTAAGAGGAATTCACATGAATGATGTATACATTCAATTTTGTTGGTGGAGACTTGACCAAATCCATACTGTGTGATGACTTCACCAAAACCATTTTAGAAGAAGATGGGGAAAAAGTTTTTTTTTATTAATTCTCTGACTTTCATCTTCAAATTTTCTTGGTTTATGAAATCACAACTTAATTTTTCTAAATGCCAGCTCTGCAAATTCAAGCTGGGAATGAGATTCAAGCTGTGTTTTTTCTGCTTCTTATAGTCCATCATTGCCAGTAATAAAGAGCCTGCAAATTTGTCAGCCACGTCCTGACAGTAAAATCTTTATTGCTGGTGATGATGTAAGAGGCTAAAGGGACACAGCTTGAGTTGTAGATCCCAGAATATAGAAAGCTGATGTGAAGAAAAAAAAATCTTATACTAAACAAATTTGATCATTAAGGCAAGATAAATGTGGAACCCAGCAAGGTCAATTTTATAGCCATGGAATAACCATAAGTACTGTTAATTGTTAATCAGAAGGTGAAGAAATTTAATGTAGGGACTAACTAACTAAATAGAAAGAACTGGAAAAATTAGAAAATTAATTTGAAGCAACAGCTAGCAATACAAGTCAGATTCAGTGTACAGCTGCAGGGAAAAATTGATGAAGCAATTTCTCAGAAAATCTATAAAGTACTACAAAATTGCCTTGTGATAAAAGTTGCAGAAGAAACAAACATTTAGCCTGTTAAGAATTGGAGGATTGTTTAATTAAAATTAAGCCAGATCCAAAAGTTTGGTTAATGACCATGGGTTGTGATCAAGCAGCATTAATAAAAAAGCAAGATCTAAATTGGGTAACAAAACAATACACTATAAAACAAACAACAAACAAAAAATGTACTTTATCTGTAACCTCTCTAAACAAAGTGAAATGGAGGTTTGCTGTAACTATGCTGCTGACCTGAAGTAGATCTGAGATCCCTTCTCTGCCCTCATTTCCAGAAAAACAGAAGCTTTTGCAAACTTGTAGTATACCCTGTCCTTGCATTGCTGCATTGCTCAGAGCTGGAGAGGAGGGTTGTGTCTTCAGTCCTGGGATGTCTCCACTCTACAGAAATGTATCACAGTGCTACAACTGTTATAAAATAGCTGCACCTTGAGAATTGATTGACAACTGTCTGCTCTTCCTTCCTTCCTTCCTTCCTTCCTTTGTTCCTTCCTTCGTTCCTTCCTTCCTCTTTCTTTCTTTTCCTTCCTTCCTTCCTCTCTCTTTCTTTCTTTCCTTTCTTTCTTCTTTCTTTCCTTCCCTCCTTCCTTCTTTCCCTCCCTCCTTCTGTTCTTTCTTTTCCCTCCCTCCCTCCCTCCCTCCCTCCCTCCCTCCCTTCCTTCCTTCCTTCCTTCCTTCCTTCCTTCCTTCCTTCCTTCCTTCCTTCCTTCTTTCCTTCCTTCCTTCCTTCTTTCCTTCCTTCCTTTCTTTGAATTCTTGCTCTGTTGCCCAGGCTGGAGTGCAGTGGTGTGACCTTGGCTCACTGCAACCAATCTCCACCTCCCAAGTTCTAGCAATTTTCCTGCTTCAGCCTCCTGAGTAGCTGGGATTACAGGTGCCCACCATCATATCTGGCCAATTTTTGTATTTTTAGTAGAGACAGGGTTTCACTGTGTTGACCAGATTGGTCTCAATCTCCTGACATCAAGTGATCCACCCTCCTCCCTGGTCTCCCAAAGTGCAGGGATTACAGGCATGAGCCACTGCACCCAGCCAGAGCATAGCTTTAGATATGGTTTTCATGTTTGTCCCCTCCAAATCTCATGTTGATATGCAATCCCCAGTGTTGGAGGTGGTACCTGGTGGGAGGTGTGTGGGTCATGGGGGATGGACTCTTCATGAATGGCTTGGTGCCCTCCCCACAGTAATGAGTGATAATGAGTTCAAGTGAGATCTAATTATTTAAAGGAGTATGGCACCTCCCTGCTCCTTCTCTCCAGCTCCCACTCTTGCCATGTGATGAACTTGCTCCCTGTCACCGTCCACCATAATTGTAAACTTCCTGAGGCCTCACCAGAAGCAGATGCTGGCACCATACTTCCTGAAGAGCCTGCAGAATAGGGAGACAATTAAACCTCTTTATAAATTACCCAGTTTCAGGTATCTTTTTATAGTAATGCAAGGATGGCCTAATATAGCTGTGTAAAGTAGTAGAAAGAAAAACTGAAAATATGAGGCCCCTTAAAAAATTAAGAATTTCAAGTTAGTAACAGCAGGGTATTAAACCAAACAAGGGGCACTTCTGAGCATGGGGCCCTGAATGACTTGTGGGTCACACGCTCTTGAAGCTACCCATGGGTGCTTTTAAAATCTGTGTGAGAATATGAAGTCCAAAACCAAAAATAGTGCATGAGTTGAAGGTAAACATCTAGTAAAAGATAAAAGAGACATTTCTAAGATATATTTCTAATATATATTGAATGTTGAATACTCACAATGTATCAGGCTACTTATTCTCTCAATGACTCTATTAATACGGGAGATTATATCCATCCCCATGTTGCAGATTAAGACACTGAGTGACTTAATGAATGACACAAGGTCATGTGCCTTTTAAGCAGTTGAGCAGAAACTCAGAACCAAGTCTCTGGCATGTGTACCCAAACCACTGCTCTTAGCCCCAAGAAAGAGTTGAACTGGATCCAGTTTCATTCCTCTGCATTTGGTTAGCTAGTTTCACTAGTACTATTTATTGAATAGGGTGTCCCAGAATGGCTACTATTAAAAAGTCAAAAAACAACAGATGTTGGCAAGGTTGTCAAGAAAAGGAAATGCTTGTACGCTGTTGGTGTACAGCCCATGTAAAAAAGTGATTTGCAGATTTCTTAAAGAACTAAAAATTGAATTACCATTCAACCCAGCAGTCCCCATTATTGCATATATACCCAAAGGAAAATAAATTGTTCTAACAAAAAGACACCTGCACTGGTGCATTTATCACAGCACTATTTATAATAGCAACATGGAATAGACCTAGATGCTTATCAGTGGATTTGATAGAGAAAATGCACATATACACTGTAGAATAAAACAGCCATAAACAAGAATGAAATAATGTCTTTGCAGCAACAAGGATGCAGCTAGATGCCATTATCTTATGTGCTTTAATGCAGAAACAGAAAAGCAAAACCCGCATGTTCTCACTAATAAGTGGGAGCAAAACATTGGATATACACAGGCACAAAGGTGGGAAAAATAGACACTGGGGGCTGGGCACAGTGGCTCACACCTGCGATCCCACACTTTGGGAGGCCAAGGTGGATGGATTGCTTAAGCTCAGGAGTTTGAGACCAGCCTGGGCAACATGGCAAAACCCATCCCTAAAAAAATAAAAAAATTGAAAAAGGCACTGGGAATTCCAAAGGAAGGGAAGGAAACAAGAGGCAAGGTTGAAAAAAATACCTATTGGATACTGTGTTCACAGCCATGAGAAAGTAATCAATCAACTCCTACCTGAAGCTATGGGTTTCTCAGGTTTCTGCTCTAAGACTGGTTTCTTCAACTTTTTGAACCATCACATACCTTTGTCTTCATTACCTATTTGTTTAACTTTGCCAGAATTAATTTCTGTTGTTTGCACCCAAAGACTCCAATTAATATATGCAACAATTATTGGAATAATTGTAGCATTTTCATTCTGAATTTCCTGACCTCTCTATGCCTGAAAGTCCTCATGAGTGTCCAGCAAGGGTCTGGGTGGGAAAAGCAAGAAATAGAATGGAAGGACAAATAAAGGTAAATATGGGGAAGAATAAGACAAGAAGAGATGGAAGAAGGGGCTGGAGAAAGGAATCAGTTGTGTGCCATTCAAAGTTAAACAAGATACCGAATTTGTATTTCTTTCATGAGACAGTCTGAATTCCTCTGTTTATTAAAAGGCTCTTGATTTCTTCACATTGTAGCTGGGGGTATGGATTCAGTGCAGTGGTCCAACAACCTCATCAAGCTGACTTCCAGAATTATATTTGCAGTGTTTACCTTAAGTCAGTATCTGGAATGCTCACCTCCCTCAGCACTGGGCCTTCACACTTACGGTAGGCCTTCTGTACATATTCGTTGAGGTCTGAAAAAATAGATGGATACATACACATTTGTGAGGATACAGCTCTTGAAATGGCTACCCTGGAAGGACACTATCTTGAAGGTAGTGACACCATTAACAGTGCAGCAGAAAGGTTTTTATGATGGTCCCATCCCCACCTCCTGGTGTCCGTGAGCTTGTGTGATCTCCTTCTATTAAGAGTAGGGGGCATTGTGACTTGCTTCTTACACATAGATAGCAGCAAAGATGATGGGAATGTACATGATTACATGACATCATATTGGAGTCTGTCCTTTACTAGCTTTGGGGAAGCAAGTAAGCAAGTGGTCACGCTGGGGAGCCCCCTGTGGCCAGGAATCATGGAAAGCCTCAAGGAGCTGGGGCAGCAGAAACTGTGGACTTTGGCTCTATAGTGGCAAGGAAATAAATTCTGGTAACAAACTCGTTAATCATGGAAACTAATCTTACCCTATCTCAGCCTTAGATGGGTCCACAGTCCCAGTTGACACCTGAATTACACCCGTGCGCGACTCTGAGTAGCTTGGTAAGCTGTGCACAGACTCCTGACCCACAAGTATCATGAGATAATAAATGTGTGTGTTTTTTAAGCCTTTAGGTTTCTGGTAATATTGCTGCTTAGTGATAGATAACTAAGACAGGTGGCTTATGTCACAGATGAGAACCTGGATTTGGAAAGTCATTAGAACCAGTAGCGCCTCACCTCTGCCCTTTTGTACTTGTATCCTTGGACGACTTGGCAAACCTAAGGCTGAGTTTTGTAATTTGCATAAGGCAAGGTTACTTAGCCTTGGCACTATTAACTTTGGAGCTGGGAGGCTGTCCTATGCATTGCAGGATGTTTAGCAGCATTCCTAGCCTCTACCCATTAAAGCGTCTCCCTCCACCAATCTGTGACGACTGAAAATGTCTCCAGACATTGCCAAATTTTCCCGAGTGGTATGATGGGGGGAAAATAGCCCCCGGTTTAGAATTATTGGTATCAAGATTAGTGGGGATGATAGCAATGATTACACCTGCTTAGTGGTGTCACTGGAAGCTCTAAATGAGATGGTTAGACAAAGACTTGAAAATCTTAACAATAAGAACTTAAAGAATGTAATGCATCAGGGATACTTTTATTCTCTTACTTGGATCTGTTGCCACAACGTGGATTTTGGCTGACACGAAATCTGTCAAGAAGGGAGCAATATCTCCTAGCATGAGAGGAGAGAAAATACTAGCTCCTGGGGGTGAGAGAGGAGGATGAGAGATGGAGAGGGGAGAAGAAGGTCAAAGCCCTAAGTGGGGCCATATGCTTCATGGAACTTCTGGGTTCACCAAAGGCTGTACATATATGCTTGAGAGTGGATGCTGAGAGCAGAATCCCATGGGCATTAACAGTCACATGGGTGAGACTGGGACTTGCTAAGTCTCTGTTAGGCTGTGACATTGGGATTGGGAGCAACCCTGCCCAGATCTCGAGGGATGTGGGACCCCAAGTGATGCCTGGATTGCATTGTTGTTACTGCCATGATCATCACTATTAGGCTTTGGCATGACTGCAGCTGTAGATGGGTATCAGCTAGAACCGTTTCCTTTTCAAATCCATTCACTTTAAATTTCTTCCCAATTGAAAGCAAAATTGTTACAGTTTCATATAAAAGTGAGTGAACGAGCACCTTGGGCCTCCTGGTAATTAGTTTAAGCTGGAACATCACTGGCCAAAAATAATAAAAAGAGAATCTCCTATCTGTTTATTAGGCTTGGTTATAGTGATTGGACACAGTTTAAACCAGCCTGAAATGACGGAAACTTCCCTGAAGGAAGAAAACAGAGAAAGCAGAAAAAGCTACCCTTGCTAATCAGTCATAAAATAGTTCAGTAAGTGCATCTTCTATCGATTTCCTTTTCTTTCTCTTTTTCCTTTTTCCTAATTTCCATCCTTGGCCTCTTCACCCTCCACAGTATTTGGCTCTGTAACAAAAAGGCCCCAAATGCACATAAGTCCACAAAATCGATAGTGGAGGGTTGGTGAATACAATAGGTGCATTTAAACACTGTCTTTATAATAATGCCTCCAGGAGATGAAATAGCACCATTTTCACACGTGTGGACATGCTTCTAAATGCTGCATGTGTACTAACCTGCCTGACTTCAGAGAAGCCCTTTCATACTATAAGGTGATCTTCTTATGCCCAGTCGTGAGATAATTGTGCTACTAATAAACATCCATCTGGCAGCATGTTCTGGTTTGAAGACTCTGCACTGATTAACTCATTTGATTTAATCATCGTGTAACAACTCTCTGAAATTGTTATTATCCAATTTTAAAGCTGAGAAAACTGAGGCATGGAGGGGTGAAGGGACTCTCCAGGATTTCTCAGGTAACCTTTTCCTAGTGTACCTGCCTTCTCTACCTTCACCTTCCCATCTAGTAGAAAGCTCCGTGTAAACCTGGATAGTTTTAGATATGTCTACAGTTAGCTCAGAGCAAAGCAAGCATTAGAAGTGGTGTGTGCATGTGAGTGTGTGTGTTCCTTTAAAATGAAAGATGAATGTTTAGGTGAGACCAGATTCCATTCATTTTGGGGTACATCTTCAGCCCAAATAGAATTGCTCACTGTATTTTTGCATGCTATTGTAGATGTCAAAGTTTGTTTCCAGTAATGAAATACTACAATTATATATGGTTGTGAGATAAGTCACAAACCAAGAGATAAGCATTACTGTTTAGATATTGACAAAAGAGTGTAACTGCTAAAAGCTAAGTTCTATTTTAGCCTTGTCTAATTAAGCCTGGAATGTGTGTAAAATCACTAGCATAGAGTTTTGCAAAGTATATTATCAGGCTCTGGTTTGAGCTAGACTTTGGCAGCTTGTGACACCCAGAGACAATTCTGTGATATTTGTATTGTTAAATGTGATCTCCAGCAGCATCTGTAAAGAGAGGCAATAAATAGCTCATGTCTTTTGCTGGAGGCAGCAAGCGACTGTTTGCACGGGTAGTAAAATCACAAAAGTTGCAGGTACATCAGGAAGCAGCAGTAGTGTCAGATGGAAGGGATTCATACCTGAATGAGCAATTAGCATCAAACTTATCTGAGGGGAGATGAAATATGCACATCCACTTTATTCTGAAGAAGTAGAATTTTTATTTCCATAGCTAAAGATATCTCTCAATCAGGGGTTCTTAACCTTTTAGAGGACACAAAGTCCTCTGAGATTTTCATGAAAAATGTGATCTCATAACCAGAACAATCTGCATAGGCTTATGTGATTGAAGGAGAGTTTTTATTCCTTGTGACTCCTTTACCCATTTTGGGGCCTTTTAAAAACTATTCAAGCAGGAAGATGTATCCTGGGCTTCTCTGTCCCATAGATGGCTTCATTTTCAAAAGGCTAAGTGTGTAAGAAGAGGAACAGAATTCATGAAGGTTGTCTTAGGATTTGCCCAAATCAGGGATGACACTTCTCTTTGCATCAGACTGTGCCTTGAAAGAACTACAGAGAGAAATGGTGGATTCCAAGGAGACAGAGAAAATTACAGAGTGCCACATTCAGATTACTCCCTATGTAAGTTACATACAAGCATTACAGAGCCCTTCTTATGGTGAGCTGCTTCCATGGTCTCTGCATTTCTGCTCACAGGGCTTGGGTGACTGGCTTGTCCATGGGAATGAACACGAAGTACAAAGCCAAGACCCTGGAGATTGGCCAAGACTGATAGACCCAAGGGGTTGAGACTGGGTGGAGTATTCTACCTCCTTGCATACTTTCGAGGCATATAGTGACATCTAATCTCGAATCTCTTGTCTCATTGGAGATTTTGAGGAACCAGTTTCTCTCTTTTAGTAGAAATTAAAAATAGAGAAATCAAAATCTATGAACAAAGGAATATTGAACAGGGACGTTAGAGATATCTTTTTCTTTGCTGCAGATATACTGCCCAGGAAGGGACTGACAGTTGCTTGTATAATTTATTTGGTAATAGTCATAGTCGATTTATCCCATCTGCTTCTCTTAAGAAGGGAGAATGGGAAACAGTGATGGTGAAGGGTGTGGAGGACCATGAAGGAAGTTTCTCAGCACCTTCCTCATAAGGAGGAAGGAGCTAGAAGAGATTTGTAGGATGATGTAGAATTTTCTGCAAGGATCAAGGACATGAGTTTTTCACAGATTCTACACACATACACAACACATGCACATACATTCAGAGCAGACATATACTCAAAACACATACACCACACACATACACACACTCACAACATATTCAGAGATAGATCGATAGAGAAGCTGGGACCTAGACCCAGAGTGAACTTGCGGGCAGCATCCTAAGGCTTTGTAAAGGCTAAGCCATAGCTTACTCCTGCGTTAAAGTACACACATTCAGGGCACCCATGTACCAGAACTCATTTGCTCTGAAGTAGTTATAATTTGTAGGATTCATCCTCTTAGGTTATGTCTCATGCATACTATCCCCTAGGTCCACAATGCCTACTTCCAGCCCCAACTCTTCTTTATTCAGCAAATTCCCACCATTGTCAAAACTCAGCTCGGGCAACAGTTCCTTCAGGAATTCAATCCTACAAACTAGGACAATTCGGGGAAGTCTCTTCCGTGATCTTGTAACTCATGTGCTAATATTTTAAGCTGTGCTGTACTAATTGGTTTAATTGTTTCTTCCTCTTCTGAATTCCAAGTTTCTTGAGGGCAGAGGCCATATTTCATTCAACTTTGCTTTGCATAGTGTCTTCCATAGTAAATGCATACATAGGTGAAGGAATCGATCACTGAAGGAAACCAGGATGATGCATATTGGATGAAGAGTTTGAATGAAGTGGAAAAACTCAGTAATAGCTGGCTTTTGAAAAGAATATCTTTCAACAAAAATGACTGATCATGTTAACAAATGTAGGGGAAATAAAAATGTGAATCAGAAGCTTGCATTTGGCCCTAGCTAGTTGCAGAACTGCCAGTGGTTATCAAGGGGCAGGATGTATAATGATTAGGAGCTTAGGATCCTGAACCAAAAAGTCAGTGGTTCAAACCCAACCTGTCACCCTTACTAGCCATATGAGCATGAGACAATTACTGACCTTTTCTGAGTCTCCATTTCCTAATCTGTTAAAAGAGAGTGATAAGTAGCCATCTTTTTTAGGTGTTATAAAGATTAAATAGAAAGATTGCATGTACGGTGGTTTGTTGGGTACCTGACACATCGCTGTGGTAACTCATAAATGTTAACAGTGTATAGGTCTATTTGAAAGTGGTTGCATTTGTTTGGGGCTTTTCCCCCCAGCTAAAATTTTAGGACAATACTGGAGTATCAGCCTATAACAGTGCTATCCTATGTTCTACTTAATAAATGCTTAATAAATTAATTTTATAGTCTCTATTTTGAGTAAAACCATGCAATTTTCATTCATTAGGATTCATCAACATTGTCCATAGTAATAACATGACATAAACATTAAAGCATTTGAAGTCTATACATGCCACTTTATATCTATCTATCATCAATCTATCTATCTACCTATCTACCTCTCTCTATCTCTCTATCTCTATCATCTGTCAACTATATACAGACACAGAGACACATCAATAAAATTTCAGTGGTAATTATCACTAGCCATATTTTCTACTCATGATTTTTTTTTTCAGCAAGGGTCATCAAACTTATCTAAAAAGAAGCAGCTGGGTGTGTTGGCTCACGTCTGTAATCCTAGCACTTTGGGAGGCCAAGGTGAGTGGTTTACTTGACATTAGAAGTCTGAGACCAGTCTGGCCAATGTGGTGAAACCCCGTCTCTACTGAAAATACAAAAATTAGCTGGGCTTGGTGACGCATGCCTGTAGTCCCAGCTACTCAGGAGGCTGAGGCAGGAGAATTGTTTGAATCCGGGAGGTGGAGGTTGCATGCAGTGATCTGAGATTATGGCACTGCACTCCAGGCTGGGTGATAGAGCCAGACTCCATCTCAAAAAAAAAAAAAAAAAAAAAAAGGAAACAATATTCATGTTATTTCTTTTCTGGAATTTATGACCATAGGTTTCTGAATCCTTATTTCTTTGTACTTTGCATGTCACAGGAAGTCTAGAACATTCATGTTAATGTACTTCACTAGCTAGAAATGAATATAAAAAACTGATTTATAGCAATAGTGGCATAATTATAGTATGACAGTAGTAGGGAATTAATCTTAGGACAACTGTCTAAGATATTGGAAAACACTGGTCAACCACACTGTCTTTAGTGATGGACTGAGCTAGGTTCAACTAATTCCATTAGCAGCTTGAAAAGATCAGAGAGGCCTGGTAGAGTCCAAAAATAATATAAAAAATTATTTTTGGCTAGATTGAATCTAAAAACAAGCAGAGGGGTTGTCAGAATTCCCAAATTCTTTTATTTTCTTTTTTTTTGTTTGAGACAGAGTTTTGCTCTTGTTGCCCAGGCTGGAGTACAATGGCGTGATCTCAGCTCACTGCAACCTCTACTTCCTGGGTTCAAGCAATTCTTCTGCCTCAGCCTCCTGAGTAGCTGAGATTACAGGCATACACCATCACTCCTGGATGATTTTTGTATTTTTAGTAGATATGGGGTTTCTCCACGTTGGTCAGGTTGGTCTCCAATTCCTGCCCTCATGTGATCTGCCTGCCTCGGCCTCCCAAAGTGCTGGGATTACAGGCATGAGCCACCGCACCCCGCCAGAATTCCCAAGTTCTTATCTTGACTTTGATCTTAAAAGCTGTATGACTTTTGGACTGAAGCGTGACTTTTGGACTTAAGTTTCTTCAATATGTACAGTAGCCATGATAGGTTAAGAGGAAAGGCATTTAAAACATGGGGTCTATGAAGTTTGTGAACTCCTTGTAACTTTTCTGTATAGGCGCATTTTCCTGGAGCAAGGATGGGCTGTTTTCATCAGATTTTTAGAGGGATTCATGAATGCAAACATAATAATCATTCCCCATACTGTACAATGTAAAATCTTAAGGATTTTAAGATTTCCTCTCAGATCCAAGATTTTATGATTCTCTTAAGGTTGCTACTAAAACCTAATAATATAAAAATATAAAATACATAAGAAATTTTGTAAAGATAATATCTTATGTTTAATTCTTTTTTATTTTTTTGTCTTCTCTCAAAAAGGAAAATAGGAGGATGTCATAATCAAAGCTCAATGAATCTAGTAAAATGTATTTCAAACTGTGTTTAAATAATTGTTATGGTATGTTAATAGCTGTACCTTGAAAAATTGATTCTATGTTCAAGTACATTTTGGAAAAAATACTATACTGTATCTCTCTCAGAGATTCATAGAGCATATTGGCATATAGTAAACTCTAAGCAATTCTGCGCTTAAGAACCTGTTACATTTTTTAAACACAGTGTATTCTAATTTACTTGATTATAGAGCTTCTTATCCAGAAAAACACCTGTTTACATCTTAAAAGATAATTCTTCTGAGGAATGCATTATTAATAATTCTGACCTACTCCATTTCAGCTTTAATTCTTCAAGGAGCATTGGTAGTCTTCACTGAATTATTTAAGGTCTGGTATTGTTTACTTAATGACATACATACATTTCAGTTACCATTTCAGGATATTTTAGGAAGACTTAAATAAGTGCAAGAAAAAGTGACCCATTTCAAATGGACAGAAGGGAGATATAATTAGAAAGAACTGCATATTGTGCTAGATAAATTCAAGAACATAAGGGCAAGGAAAGGTGTGTAGAGAGTTATGGGTATCTGTGATTAGAGGTTCATTCATTCATGCATTTGTTCATTTATTCATTCTCAAATAAGTATTGAAAATCTCCTAAGTAATGGTTATCATGAAAGTACCTGATAATCTGAAGAAGACTGGGAAACAATGTCTTACCTTAAGGTACTCAAAATCAAATGATATTGGGAGGGAGGAAATAATTATAATACAGAATGATGCATTCTATGGTAGATGTAGATACGATTGCTACAAAAACACAGAAAAAGGAGTCAGTTATTTTGGCAGATCTGAAGAAGGTTTCAAGGACCAGATGATATTTGTATTGGCTTTAAAAGTCACAGTTGAATAAATTCACTTTACCTTCATAGGAAGGCTTCAAATGAGTATAGGAAAAAACGTAGCAGGAATATATGCTACTTAATAAAGTGAAAATTACACCAGTTTAGATTTTGGCTAATGGCATTTTGGCTGCAGTGATAAAAAGAAAACCCCAACTCAAACCAACTTAAACAATAGGAAGTATATTATCTCTCTAATGGCAACTTCAGAAGGAGACCTTCAGGGTCATTAACTTATCTCTTGCTCCATTTTGCCATCTTCATTCTGAATTTATTCTCAGCAAGATGGCTGCAGAAGTTGCAGCCTTTACATCTACAGAAACAATGTCTAGAATCAAAGAGATGTTTCCCCCCCTTTGATTCCTTCTTAGGAGAAAGAAAATCCTTCTTAGGACTCTCTTAAGAGATGCCAATTTGTTTTATTGGCCATATATGAGCCACATGACAATTCCAAAGCCTGGCCGGCAAGGGGATATTGACACCAATAGTCCATCTGGAATGCCAAGAGTGATGTCATCTTCCCGCAAAGCACATGGGTTGCACAGAAAAGGGGTGCATACCTGTATAAAGTGAGAATCCTATCAGGAACTGAGAAAGGGCAAGGAGATGCTTGGCAGGCAGTCTACAGCCTATTCCAGGAGGACTGTAAGAGAACATTGCCATCTGCAAGATACTTTATCAGTAGCAGATACATTGTCTTTCTCCATTTGCAGGGACCAGACTTATACTCTGAACAGAGGTAGTTGTCTGGGGTATTTCCCCATAATTTTATCTATATTTTAATCCAAAGGAGTATGTATCATTGTAGTTTAAAACACCATGCTTTACAATATCTCCGACACTGGCATACCATAAGGTGTTTTGGAACTATTCAAATTAACGTCTCCTTTGAGTCTTTGTTCTCTGCTAGAATTTAACATGGGCCTTTCTAAGAAGATGAGCTCTCATATTAGAGACACACTCAAAGTCTCATACTGTGTGCTATACAAAGTTAGATTTTTAGAAAATTATTAGATGATGATGATGATTTGACAGTAATTGTCATTTCAGCTTAATGACAAACATCAAAAGATGATGAACTAATTCAAATAAATAGAGTTGCAGTTTCTTCATTGTACACAGAGAAAGAAAAAGCCCAACCACATCAATCTTTTGGTATTCATATTGATTAACATTAATTGCTTAAAACTGTGATGCCAGCAATATATTACTGATTTATGGTTTGTGAAAGCTATTGACATATGTGGAGATGCAATAAGCAATTTTTTAAGGCATGATTATAATAGATTGCTATGGGGATTATCTAATTATTGAGTAAGCACTAGTGATGAACTTTGGTAATAAAAATACCGTATGCTCACCAGGGGGCTGTGGAACTAAAATAATGGCCAACTCTGACAGCATAAATTAACTTTTCTTTTCCTTTGCTCTTAAGTAGAAATTCTCATTAGTGTTCTTTTGGAAGCAGAAAATGAACGAGTTGAATCACTGTTTTCCACTCTTTCACCTTAACTTTCTGCTTTTTAATTATTGGTCATCTGAATTTCCAATTGAATTCTTATTATTCCCATTTTCTTACCTTCTAAATAAGTAATTTTTAAGCATCCAACGATAGAAATGACAAAAGCCTCAATGTAAGGCATAATCTCTTTAACTATTTTGCACCCATAGCTTATATTTTTAGTACACTTACTGTGTGTCAGGACCTTGACAATTATCCACAAGTCCTAGTGGACCCTGAGTATGACTAATTCCCCATGTTCCATCCCCAGAATTGCAATATCTAGTATAATTTCTGTTTTTCTGTTTCCTGACTGATGTTAGGTATTGTTATTTTACCCACATTTCAGGTAAAGAAACCCACATAAAGGAAAATTACAGCTAAAGGATGGAAACCGTGTTTGAACTAAGGCACTTTGACTTCAATGTCAAATCCCCTTACACCCCATTATTCTTCTGACTCTTAAATTTAGAGGTCTGAATTGAGAATGACTATAGAAAATATTTAATACAACTAATATTGTACTCTGTGGTGAAAAACTGAAAGCTTTTCCTCTAATATCAGCACTAGATAAAGATGCCCACTCTCAACACTTATATTCAACATAGTACTGGAAGTCCTATTGAGAGCAGTCAGGCAAGAAAAAGAAATAAAAGGCATCCAGCAAAATTTTCCTTGCAGGTGACATAATCTTATATATGGGAAATGCTGTAAACTTAATTAAAAAAAACCTTCTTAGAATTAATAAAACAAATTCAGTTAAATTGCAGGATATGAAATCAACCTGCAAAAATCAATTACATTTCTATACACTAATAGTGAACAATACAAAAAGAAAGTTAAAAAACATTTATAATATCAACAAATAACCATAATAATAAGCTTAACCAAGGATGTAGGAGACTTATACATTGAAAATTACACAACATTGATTAAAAATAAGAAGACACAAATAAATGGAAAAACATCTAATCCATACTGTGTAAAGTGACCTACAGATTCCATACTCTCCTCATCAAAATCTCAATGGCAGTTTTTCAGAGATAGTAAAAACAATCATAAAATTTATATGGAACCCCCAAAGACCCAGAATAGATAAAATAATGTTGATAAAGAAGAATAAAGCTAGAAGCATCACAAATGTTGGCTTCTAAATACATAACAAGGCTATTGTAATTAAAAGACCGTGGTACCAGCAAAAAGACAGATATGTAGACCAATGGAACAGAATAAAGGGCCAAGATACACACCCACACATAAATGATCAACTGATCTTCACTGAGAGTCTCAAGATTATCAATGGAGAAAGGACAGTCTCTTTAACAAATGGTGTTGGAAATACTGAATTATCCACATGCAAAAGATTAAAATTGAATCCTTAAACCATATACAAAAATCAACTCAAAATAAATTAAAGACTTAAATGTAAGACCTGAAACTATAAAACTCCTGGAAGAAAACAGGAGAAAATCTTCTTGAAAATGTCTCATTTTCTAGAAGGAAGCAAAATTTTAGGAAAGTGAAATACCTGCCAAACTAGGTCACACCCGAAGAGCAGTATTTTCTTTTATTCAATTCACTGAACAAATGTTGATCCAGGGTTTTCTATTTTAGGCACTTTCAATACAGTAATGGAACAAACTAAGTTTCTACTTTCATGGAGTTAGGATATTTATAAGTGAAGAGACAGAAAATAGTGAATTATAGAGGCCCCAAAGAAGGAGATGTATGCAATGCAGTGAAGATGGCCTAAAAATTTGGTAGAATGATCTAGGTAGACCTCATTAAGAAGGTGACATCTAAGTAAAGACATAAAGTTGTTGATCAGGTAAGGTGAGATCGTATCTGAGGGCAGAACATGCCAGTCATGGGAAGAGATGCATAACGGATCAGGAAGAACCATGTTTGCCAGGCTAAGACACATCTAAGAGGCAGGTGTGGCTGGATGGAGGGAGAGTATAGGAGATGAGGTCAAACAGGAACTGAGCTCTGCAGGCAAAGTTGAGCTGAAAAGTAAGGGAATCTGACCAACCTGTACAAATTTTTTTAATACATACTGATTCATTTTATTTTTAAACTATTTTTATCCCATGCTTTAACCTGTTCCCAGAGTTCCAGATGTGTATACACGACTGCCTTATATGCGTCATTAGACGTCTCAGACTAAACATGACAAAATCAGAAATCTTGATTCTCCACCAAATGTGCTTCTTCCCCAGACATCTCCCCTTCTCAGTAAATGACAACTTATCCATTTCCATTGCTTAGGCCCAAACCCCAAGGGATTTTTACCTACCTCTTTTCTCATTGTCTGTTTGTTAGCTAATCCTACTGGCTACATTAAAAATTAGTTCAAAACCCCACTGCTTACACAGGTACTGCTTCCATCCTGCCACTTGCTTCTCTCTCTTGGACTCTGACCATCATGTCCTAACAGATCTTGCTGCTTATACTTTTGCCTACCTGCAGTTACATCTCATTGTAGTAGCTGGAGTGAAACTTAAAACCTAAGTCAGATCATGTTGTTAACTTGCTACTCTGCTTAAAACTCTACTCTAGCTCCTTATTTCAGTCAAAATAACATCTAGTGTCTTTGCAATGACCAACATGACCTTATGTGACCTTGTCCTTTGCCATTTCTTCGACCATATGTTCTGCCAGTCTCCCTCTTATTTGTGTTCCTGCAGTCGCACTTGACTACTTGCTGTTCTTTAAACACATGTAGCACAGCTTTTCATCAAAACATTTGTTTTCATCATTTCCTCTACTTAGAACTCTCTTCTCTCACATATCTCCCATTGGAAATTTTATGTGATATAAATATTTTAATTTTTATTCCCATTGTGTGGGAGATATGTGAGAAAAGAGAGTTGTAAGTAGAGGAAATTTTATGTGACTGAGAGGGAAAAACATATCTGATGTAGTCTTAGTTATTGCTTCATGTACAGCTCTTACAAAAGTGCTTAAACATAGAAGTGGGATTTAACAAATACATAGCTGGATTAATGGATGATAGATGGATGAATGAATGGATGGGTGGGGCAGATGGGTGGATTGATAGCTGGATAGGTGGATGAATGGGTGGGTGGGTGAATGGATGAGTGGATGGAAAATAAACGGGTAATGTTTACGTAATTCATCTGGAAGCCATCCATATGAAGAAAATGGTCTGAGATTATGATGGTGAAGAGAGAGTCACCTCATCTGTTTACTTGTTTTTGCCTGAATTAGTTTAAATTTAGTATTGTCACTTACCTGAAAACTAAGTATAGTCTAAGACTATATCACCTCATAAGATTATCTTTATTCACTTGACAAATATGTATTGAGAACTTTCTATGCCAGCTACCATTCCAAACATTGAGAACAGAAAAATGAACAAAACAAGATCTTTGCTTATGGAGTTCACATCTTAGAGGAAAAGACAACTATAAAAATGATATAGTTTTAGATAGTAATATGTGCTATTAAGAGAAAATAGTGAGTATGAGAGGATAGGGAATCATAAAGTTTGTTTCTGAGGATCTTTAAGGAAAGCCTATCAAAAAGGTAAAGTTTCCCAGAATAGGCAGATCCATAGGAGCAGAGAACAGATCAGTGATTTCTAGAAGCTGGTGGGAGGTGGGAATGAGGAGGGACTGCTTAATGAGCACTGGGTTTCTTTTGGGGTCATGGAAGTGTTTTGAAATTAGACAGGTATTGGTTCCACAACATTGTAAATGTATTAAATACCACTGAATTGTTCACTTTAAACTGCTTAATTTTATGTCAATTTCATCACAAACTAAAAATAAAAAGGGCAAAATGTTAAAGCAGAGATCTGAAGGATGAGAAGCTGAGCCAGGTAAGAGCATTTGAATGTTGCAGACTGCTCCAGGTAGAGGGAGGAGAAAGTTGATAGATTCTGAATTGGGGCGGGTTGGGAGGCTTGAGTTACTCTCAGAAGTCTAGGGATAGACGCAGTTAAAATGTAGAGATTGTGAAGACAGTGGCAGGAGAAGAGCCCAAAAGAGTGGCTGTATTCAACTGATCAGGCCCTTGTGCCTAAGTGTGGAGCAGCGAGCAACCCATCTCATGGTTCTCTCAGGCAAATGCAAAAGAGATAGAGCAGCAAGCAAGTGATTATAATGTGGAGCAGCGAGTGCTACACTAGACAAGAATGGAAGTGAGGACATGAAAATGTATGATAAAAAAGTAGCAGGGTGGGGCTGGGCGCGGAGGCTCACACCTGTAATCCCAGCACTTTGGGAGGCCGAGGCAGGTGGATCACGAGGTCAAGAGATTGAGACCATCCTGACCAACATGGTGAAACCCCGTTTCTACTAAAAATACAAAAAAAACATTAGCTGGGCATGGTGGCACATGCCTGTAGTCCCAGCTACTTGGGAGGCTGAGGCAGGAGAATTGCTTGAACCCGGGAGGTGGAGGTTGCAGTGAGTCGAGGTTGTGCCACTGCACTCCAGCCTGGTGCCTGGTGATGGAGTGAGACTCTGTCACAAAAAAAAAAAAAAAAAAAAAAAAAAAAAAAAAAAAAAAAAAAAAAAATGATAGGGTGGGTTGTGTGTGTTTTGGGGTTTTGGCAAATAGAATGTTGCATAATGTAAAGAAGGATGTGTTTGCTTCCCCTTCTGCCATGATCGTAAGTTTCCTGAGGCCTCCCCAGCCATGCAGAA